>VZUA01007856.1:18989-29544 GCA_013401035.1 Horornis vulcanius
ATCCAAGTTGTTAAACACCCCCATGCTGCCACATCCAGAAGCTTTTTTGTGGAATTTCCTAGCTTAGCTCTTCAGCACAGGAGACCCAGCATGGTACACAGCTTACAGGGGCTGTACCACAGCTGATAGCTGCAAGAAGGGATTGCTGTACTCATGGCTGCTCATTTAATGTTTACTCCCCGAAGAATCCAAACAAATCCTCTTTTCCCAGTGCTAGCTTTCCTAGGGGAGAACATCACATAATTTATCTGGGATACCAGAGGGGCAACACACTTTTTTTAAAAATAACCCTGACCTTCAAGAGTGATAATGGGGTGACCTCTGCCCAAATACTCTAAATATTAGAGTTCCTTTCTTTTTAAGTTACTTTGAATTGAAGAGGTCAGTGTCTGCTCTCTACATACATTTTTCTCATTCCCATTCCCACCACCAGCTCTGTACTTTAAGCCTGTTTTTCAGATTTCTTCCAGTTAGTACCTTTTCTGGCACAAACAAGTTGGGAACACGCAAAGAAAACCAACAAATCCATGAACACGCCTTGCAGACCACTCAAATATTCCAAGCAACTTTTCAGTCTCTTCTCTCTTCTCACTACGTACCTTAAGATCCTTGTTAAGGCCAATGACACAGGTTGGGGTGAACGCCAGCGACAGGAAGTGTGACAGAGGGAACCAGAACCAAAACTGGGTAAAGACCAACACCCCCACCACAGAAGGCATGTGAGTGTGTCCTGTCCTTGACTGCAGTGAAATGGTTACGTTATGGCCCCCTGAAAGGAATCATGAAAGTCAGTGAATTATTCATTCCTGGGTACTCCACAAAGACCTGAGCAATGAATCTCTAACAGCTGCTGTCAAAGAGCTGAACAGGGCACAGTGCTGCCACTTTCCTCCTCTGGAACACACCTCCCTCCTTTGCTGTGAGCTCAGCTTACTCAGTAAAACAGATGTACAGCACAGTGACCACACTGCTCTACAGCACCCAAGCACAGTCAGGGAATACAGCCCTTTTCCATGCCCACTTTGCCAGGATACAGGTTAGACAAAACTACAGGCAGTGAGAGGGGGAGAAAAAGGCAAACTTTTGCCATAAACAATTTTAAAGCATGGCATATAAATGATCTCCAAGATAAGGCTCGGTAGGAACACAGTACATATACAGCTGAGCATATAGAAACTTTTCTTTCTGTCTGTTTCTGCCTGCCTGAACTGACATTGATTCAGAAGAAATATGCTTAGGTTTTTATTCTACACCATCCTAATAGAGAAAAAAAAAAAAAAGTAAACAGCAGCAACTTCAGAAGTTGTTTCTAGACATTATCAATCTAAGCTACACAGAGACAAGCTCCTGGAGCCTTTGCAGCAAAATTACATCTCTGCCAGACAACCAAGTCTTACATTTGTACTTGCAAAGCAGAGACCCAAACAACTCCATATGTTGATGTAGTGCAGAAACATCCAGCTAGAAACAAAATTGAGAGACTGGACTTGCAGACAGTGTGAGAAAGTGTTAATCTGATCTTGTCCACTGATGAACACAGTGCATTGAGTTGAAGAGGGCACCAGGCAAGTCCATTACCGCTGACAAGCTCCAGTGCAGGGAGGTTAACTTTGTTAAAATACAAACACCCACTCCTTGCAAAGTCAGGTCACTTTGTAGCTGAAAATCCCAAACTGGAGTAGCTTTTCCCAGCCTTGCACAAACAGCCACCTCAGCAGGGCCAGACAGCAATGGAGCTGTCTCAGTTTTAAAGACAAACAGAATTCTCTTTTGCTGCCAAAACTAATGAAAGCCCTGACTGAAGCAGTGTTGTCATCCTGGGTATCTGTCAGGGTTAGTCCCAGGAGAGGCAGTGGAAGATGGGACATTTTGATGCCCTCCTGTAGGATGCTCTGTCTACAATTCTATCTCCTTCCTCTTCCTTTTGTGGTAGTAATAGATCTCCTGCTGTTTGACAGGAAAACTTTCTGCTACATCTTTGAAGAAAGACAAAGATATGGTCTTATCTTTTTCTACTGTGGTCTGCTCTGCTGCTTAGTATTTTCTCTGACAGCAATCTCTTGCCCTTCCACCTGAATTTGCCACAGCACTGTGGAGGGACTGCCTGAGGCCTTAGTGCTATCCTTAAACATGATGAGCACTGCACACTCAGATTTCTGGTCTTCTCCCCCATCTGCACTTTGAACTTTATTTTACTGAATCACTGTGTAAGGACCAGGTCCTGATTATCAGCAGATATTCTGAATCAAGCAGCCCCCAGTGAATGTTACACAAGCTGTTTAATTGTACTTTATCAAACTTTTGTACTTTAATTTTCAGAGTTTTAACCTATAATTCAGATAAAACCTACAATTATCCAATCTCTGGAACTTCCTGAATGAGCAACAGATTTAATGTTCAAAAGATGGTGTCATGCTACTTCTTTCTGCTGTTTTATACCCACAAGCAGTCCACCCTCACTCCCAGGATTTTGCAGGGAGCAGGAAAGGTGGGGAGACATAATACTGTGATTTATCTTCATGAATAAACAGCAAGCCTGACTGCCTGGAAGGGAACACATTCCAGATCTTTGGCTGGATGAATAAAAACTCTGACATGATGCCTGGAAAAAAAATTTTAAAAAACACTAAAGAAAAAATTTCAGGGATCCTTAGCTAGTACTGTAAGGTCCACCTCCTGAATTTCTTAGTGCCTACTTTTTTCTTATTTTATTAAAGTCAAAATGTTGCTTCTGGGACTTAGCAACTAGGCAATGACCAAATTCTTCATTTCCACTTCAGTGCTCCCAAGGTACCCCACTCCTTCCATTAAACTACCAGCCTAAATGGCTGCCCCATTGTCAGAGCAAAAATCCCACCTCCAGCGCATCATTTCCCAGTCATACACTGGAAATCTTGCACTTCTAATCAAACCCTGTCATTGGAAGAGAATTGGACTTTTCTCCTCACCCCACAAAAAAAGACACAGCAAAAATCTAAATTCAGTTGCCCTAACTGTGGCAGAGAACACAAAGAACCTTTTCTTCCTGGTAGTGATAATTAAATTCTATAACTCATTGTATAGGAAGGATAAAAAGAATTTGTTCTTTTAGGAGGCTCTAATGAAAGTGACAATAGGTTAAGAAAAGGAGTTAACAGCCTTCCCTGAGTCTCTCAGCAAGAAAAAATGAGGTTAAAGTTGGCACAGATTCCCATAAAGTGTATTAAGACAGGGCATTTCTGGTTTCCAAATCATTATACAATACATGGGTGACACAGGAAGCAAAGAAGGTTTTAGTTGTATTTTTATGATTTAATCTTAAGGGTCAGAATTCAAAACAGGCCTGTACTGCCGAGAGTAAACTCCCAGAGCCAGCTAATCTCTGGCTTCCCAGCAACTGAGCATGGGAATGACCAAAATTATTCTAAGAATCTTGTGCCAAGAACATTTCTCAGTCTGAGCTCCAGGAGGGGCACCCAGGAGGCACGAAGGTGGTGCCTGTTACTGAGCAGCCCTGGTGATCTGTGACAGAGCAGCCTGACAGTGACATGGCCACCAGGAAAGCTTTTTAAACCTGCTTCCACGCAGACAGATGAAGGTATTAACACCTTCTTCTCCCCCACCACACAGCCTGGAGATGCAGGTTTCATACAGACACTGAACCCACACTGCAGGCTGCAGTGAGCCACAGCACTGAGACAAATCTGAAGCTCCTTTGCTTATGGATTTCAGGACTAATCTTGATCTCACGAGTGCAGGAAAAACCAGCTGTTTCTGCCTGTTACAGAGGATAAGGAGGTGCAGGGCAAGAAAAGGCCTCAGCACAAGAGACCAGCTGGGAGAAATTGTGATTGGAAACTTGCAGAAGAGGTGCCACTGACAGACACAGCACTGTGCAAGTGTTACCTCAGCACAAGGAAAAATCAAAACATCGTCTGTCCTCTTTGCTTAAAGAAACCTTCCCTAAGAGGCTCTGCAAATCAGCCCTTGTGAAATGCTGATGGCTTTAGAGAAACATATTCCTGACTCAACATTTAGGCAATAACATTAAAGAAATAATGTTTTCTTTGCTAGAAAAAGGTAGCAGTAGTCTGTGAAACTAACTGGGTCTGCTGAAAAAACACTGATGCAGTTAACTGTGCTTCCTCCTTTGTGCAACCTCTTTTAATATCATGAAAGTAGAAAAAAATAGTTATTAAAGACATATATATAAGCAGATACAATTTTAAAAACTGGCTATGTAAAGTTTTAACAGAAAAAGAAAAATATGAGGACTGGATATCACATGATGTCCAAATTTCTGGAGCAGGTGATGATTTAGAAAAATAAAGAAGCAACCTATCATGCTATAATAAATTAACATTCTGGGTGACAGAACAGACTTAGAGAAAAAAGTATTGTTATTTAGCCAGACTTCTGGACATGAATTCTGCCCCAATGACTGGGCTGAGTCTCTCCTAACAGAAACATGCTGATACAAGCTGAAACTACAAAACAGGGCTTATTTCTTCAATTAGCTGAAATTCCTTGAAAAATGAGATTTCTTGCTACTATGACATGACAGGCATAAAAACAGCACCTCATCTCCCAAAAGAAATTTGCTGCTACAGCGATTGCAACCAAACAAGTTTAAGAAATTTTGGCAGCTTTAAACGTTTGGAGAATTACCTGCATCCAAAATGCCTTGTGCCAGGATTGCTCCAAACTTTGCCATAACGTCATCATGCTTATCATTGATCACTTTGGAATAGAGCTGCCTGAACTGGCTGACCTGGTTAAAAATAATAAAAAGGAAAAAAAAAAGAGAGATTATAAAACTGACTGCATGAGTCAAACAGTCCAAGTATTGAAGAGACAGAACAGTATCACATCCAGCAATATCTAGGGCTTTACCATAAATTAATAACTTATGTACTTTACTATACACAATGGAGCAACAATATAGCTCAAGTATAATTTTTGTAGCTGTAAAAGCAGAGCAGAAAACCCCATCTGCAATCCAGCCAAAACCTGAGAAGCTGCATCACACCCACAGCATGTCTGGAAGAGTATTTCTTACCTCTTTTAAAAATTAATTTTAATCCAGATACTCATGTGACATTTTGTCTTTTTTTTTTTCTTTTTTTTTTCTCTCTTTACATACTAAGCCTTCATTTGACTTTCTCAAAAGCAAAGGAGGTATTTTTGAATAGAATTCTTCCAAGATGTCTTTAACAAGTTTCTCCCCACTACTGGTCCACTTTGTTCCTGATATTCCAAATTCTCTCTCTGCAGCCACAAAGGAGAGGACAAACATCTAGCTCAAGGCAGCAGGACCAGACACTGCCACCAGAGACACCGAGCAGTTTCTAGAATTGCAAATACAGCTGAAGTTTCCAAGTATAAAACCTTAATACCAGACAATCCCCAGACACTTCTCACATCCAAAGAGCTTGTACTCTCCAGGGACAGCAGCAACCTTTGCTCAGTGACAGTGTCCTGTGAGGCCAAGCTTCAACACCAGCACTAGGAAGGGGCTTTGGCACAGCCTGTGGTGTTTCCAGAGCCTGAATGTACCTGGGAAGGAGGTTTAAACACTGACCCAGACACTCAGGACAGCACCCAGCAAACTGCTGCTCCCCACCCATGCAGGACCCTGAGCTCCAGAGCTGTGCCAAGGGTGGCCAGAACAGAGCACCAGGAGCAGCCTTCAGGCATCACTCCTACCCCATGTGGCCTGCTTGGGGAATCTCAAAGCTCTGCAGAAAAAACCTGTGAAAAAGCCATTCATACTACTGAGTCAGTGACATGAGAACTGTGCTGAGAATAACATTTTGTTAAACTGGGATTCGTCAAGGTAAAAAATAAATATTGAAACAGAATGAAGAGCTGTCTGAGGGGATAAATCACTGCAGGGGTTTCTCAGCAAGGCACGAGTTCACATTCTCCTGTAAAGCATCAGAACCACGAGGCAATCCTGCAGCCAAGGCAATGCTAGCAGAGCATTTCACAGGTGAATTTTTGACCAGGGGCAGTAAGAAGTTGACCAGACCTTTGAGAGTTTATATCCAATATCTGGGGTGAAAACAAAAGACAGAGACCATCTCTCCAACCCAAGAGCTGCAGCTCTGCTTGGCAGCCCTGCACACCCAGTGACAATTCAGAATAAGAACAGGCTTTCTGCAAAAGAGTTTTCAATGCAGGGTAACTCATCCCACCACTTAAAACACAGATGTTCTAAATGAACAGACACTCTCTAGGTGACATCTTTCCTGCTTTCACTCTTTCAGCCAGTAACCCAGTGATGCTGCTTTGTCACCTCAACTCATTCACCACTGATGGCATCTAACCTGATTAAGCCACTTTGTGATACCAGAAGATATTAACATTCATACAGGCAAGTGATGTCCTGCTAAAAAGGACTGCATTAAAATGACTGTTTCACACCAATGGATAGTCTCACTACCATGAAGCACCAGAACAACCAAGCACTTTTACACAGCAGCAAAGCTGAACAAAACAACAATTCTCCAGTAGAGCAGGATGCATTTATTAAAACTGTCACGGGAAAACAGCAGCTATTTCCATTTTTCTGCCTCAATTTAACAATTTGTGTGCTAATATGAGTTCTCTACTCACCAATTCCTTTTTGAATTATAACGTTTTTAGTTATTAGTCCCCCAAAGAAGGTGACTTTGCAATTATTAAAACTAAGAAAAAGGAGTAACACAAATTATCAGTCACACAGACAGATGTGTGGCAAGGAGATAGTGCACACACAATGCAGGGTTTATTCTGGGTATACAGACCAGACTCTGCTTTTGCTTCGCTCCATTTCAAGCTCTCATGATTTTTATTTATAAAAGCTTCCACTGAAGATGTGTAATTCCATCTCAAGAGCATTCTGTGTTCATGCAAATTCTGCATACCTGTGCATTGTGAGCCATAGATCACTGCCAGGCCTGGAAAACACACTCAAGTAAGCATGCCTATTCCAAAGTTTAAGGTCAATGGATGCAAAATTGTTCTGTGAAAGGGTGAGAGACATCCTGCTCAGCCTTAGGGACCAGGCAAACCCAGACCAAAGGACTGAGACCAAAGGTCTCAACACTCAAATGCATAATAGGCCCACGTGCTTGTTCAGGCTGTTCCTACAAAGCAAATGCTTCACAGGAATGGGAATTTTGACTGGATCAGGACCCAGATGAAAATATTCCTTGCTGCAGGGGAGAGCCTGCTTTGGCAGCTCTGGCTGCAGCAGTTCAGGAAGGTATTAACATCACATGGGGCCAATGCTCCATCTCTTGGAGAAGGTGCTGGGGCACTCACCTCCTGCAAAATGGAGCAAGATGCCAACTGCCAGCCATTTCTTCAGTAGTTGAAGCAAAACCTGCCAGAGTTTGTCTAGTAAAGTCCTTTTATCTGCTATTATTTTTCCTTCAAACCACAGCAACAAGCACAACTCAAACTACTGTGTAAATTTAACATGCTATGAAACCCACAAGCTTTGTTTCTCCCTTGAAATCTTCAAGCACTTCAAAAGTTCTACAGCATTTGAAAATGCCACCAAGAAATTTATATGGGCAGCTTCCAGGAGGAACACTAAAATATAGACAGTGACTCATTTCATCTTTCTAACAAAACACTCACCCCATTCTGATAATCAGTGCTGGCCAAAATGACACGGCACTGAGTTCAAATGTAGCCAAACACAGAATCTTGGAAACAGTGAGGAAACAACAGAGACTTTGAGATCTGAGAATGATACAGCACCATTTCCTACCACAAAGGGCTGTCATTTATCAGGCTATTTACCACTTCTCCCTCCAGCAGTCAATATTCATGCACATGAAGCCCAGGAGATTGTCAAGAACAAGACTTTATAAACAGTTAATTACAGGAAATATTGGCAGGCAATATGCACGATGCTTCTGGCAAATACAAGCTCTTAAGAACAAAAACATTAATAAAATCTAATAAAATAGGTTTTAAACTGTTTGCATGTTGTATCTATCTCCTTCAAAAAATGAAGTTATTCTGCACACACTTGCCCTCTTGAGGGCATGTGCAGAAGCATCTCACAGCAGTGGGCTTTCATAAATTAAAGGGGCCACCGGAATATTGCAAAATCATTCTTCACCCTAGCAAGACCTAGCATTTAATGTAAATAGGGAAAAAAAATCCCATCAGCAATCCGGTCCTGGTTTCTTCACATCTTAAAAAGAACAGGCCAATATGATTGCAGGAAGATGGAGAAAAAGGCCATTATGACTGAAGGTGGATGGAGGGAAAGGCTTGACCTTGTTTGTTATTTTCTCATTTTGCCAAGATGACTATCCTAACACAAACCCAGGAACTGAATTCACTTGAAGTTTGTCTCCAAAACTGCTGACTTAATTGCTCTGCAGGTCATAAACACATAATGAAGTTGTCATTGATTTCTATTATGATGACCTCATCACATCTGTAATTTAGGATTCCATTTCACAAAATAAACTTGTTAATATTTTATATCCAGCACTAATATGGTTCTTAAATCTATCAACAGAGGTCAGGAAAAATCATGTTGCCTGCACATGAAGGAATTGTTTCAACTCCAAAGAAACCAAACCACCTTTACTCAACACCTGCTATCCCTTTTTGTCCCTTACTTGCAAGTTCAAGGAGTTAATGTAATTACAATTATTTATTTCACAATACTTTATTTAAACTCTTTATTTAAATTCTTTGAATTATTCATTTAAACAAAGACTGAGCACAACAAAGAGGAGAACGAACACAAAGGAAAGATCACAATGAAGTTAATTCAAAGGCATACATACATCTAACCTTTTCTCAAAATAAAAGTGGGTTTTTTTTAACCAAAATACTTTGATTCTTAAATCTCTGTTTATTCCTGGCATTTCAGCATTGCAATGCTCAGTTCTCAAAACTCTGACAGCATTGTATTCCCGAAAAAATCTTGAACTATTTAAGGAAGATTGTTTGCTACTGTCTTCACCCCAAATGATCAGAAGAGAACTGAAAGTATTTTTAACCCAAAGCTCACTAATAGTAAGTTAACTTAAAAAAATAGATAAAATCCCAGAAGAGACAAAACTGAACAGCAATGACAGGAAGCTGGCCAGGCTCTATGATAGTCTTTATTAAAATCTCTCACATCAAAGCATCACCAAGTATCTAGAAGCAGTGAGATGATGATACATAAAATTTAGATTCTCTGTAACCCCATCAAGACTGTACAGCTTGTGGGATACAAAAAATCATCACACTCCTCTTCCTAGGTGCTTGTTCAGCAATGCAAATACCCACATCCACCAAGTCAGACCCTTTGGCACACAGTGTCCAGCATGTCACTCAGGAATCTCATCAGACCAAAATATGTCCTGGCAATCCAAAAATGGTTCCTTTTCTGAACTCCACCCTTTCACATCCAAGTAATTTCTTTCAGATTGGCAAAGAGCTCCAAAAAAAAGTTTCCCATGGATAATAAATAACTTAATTGGAAACATATCCCTCAAAATATTTCTTTTACTTTCGAGCAAGAAACAATAATGGTTATAACTAATTTTTGGGGTATTTATAAAAAGCAAAATTTGTATATTCCGTGTTTATTTCAGGTATTATTTATTATTTTTAATCTGGATTTTTGTTTAACTTTGTTTTTTAATACCTGTAGTGCTTCTATGACTAGACAATTAATTGCTTTCTGAATTTACATCAGGTAACAATCTGGCATCAAGCTTTTCAGTTTCTGGCCTCATTGTTAAACAAGCCACTGACTCCCAGACTCATCCAATATTTGGTGGCCAACTATTTTAACCACCCTTTTATCAAGCAGAAGTATCACACATGACTTGGAAGTCAAGGTTTCCAGGCCTCTTTGGGAGAAGAGATCTGCCCTATCACACACCTCAAATAACCTGTGTTTTCATTAGCTGTTTTCCTACCCACATTTTTCTTTACAAGAGAGTCTTTCAACTATCATCTCAAAAAGTCAGACACTCCAACAAGCAGACTCAGCAGGTGATCCATGGTTTAGGGTGGCTGACTGATTCAGAGCAGACTGCAATTCCCATCCCAAGAGGATGAGAGTGCTTTACAAACTAAAGTGAATGAATTCCCATGATGTCCTTTCGTATATAAAAGTATCACCCTTAATCCCTTCTGGTGGGAAACTGAGGCACAGGAGAGCTTTGTCAGATACAATTTGTCCAGTACTAGAGCAACACAGAATGACTAAACCTGATTTCCTATATTGAGGCCTGGCATTCCAATCACCTGACCAAGGAACAAACAATAAAACAACAATTAATTTCTTTCCACAGAGAGATAATTCAACTTCACATAACAGAAAGTTTGTATCTTGGAAGACAAGGGGATCCAACAGAAGTCTAGTGTTCTCCACTGGCTTATTCAAGTGAACTACTATTCTTGGCTTATTCAGTTGAACTATAATTCTGATAATATAAACAACCTTCCCAGATTCTGCTCAGTGCAAACTAACATTTTTCTTTCTATTTTTTTTAAACAATTCAAAGGAACAAACTGTCTGCCAGCAAATTTTCATGTTCCGTGACTTAGAAATACCCAAACA
>VZUA01007865.1:0-10577 GCA_013401035.1 Horornis vulcanius
GATAGAATATATTGCTGATGCTTGCTTATTACTAAAATTAATCACTATACTTCCGTCTTGTAATTATTGAAATTTGGTTGGGAACCTTTGACAACTGAGAACATGCATAATGTTATACCACATAAACACTTTTCAAAAGACCTATAAAAAAATGGAAAAACACAGTGGAATTCAGCAATTCTATTATCTGGTTAATAATGCAATTTAGTTACCACTGCGTGTTATTTTTGATAAAATTTCAAACGGAAGAACATTCAAAGTTTATCTGAAAAAATTTTCAAAAACTTTAAAACTGCCATATTTGCTTTTCTAAGAATAAAATCAAAAGGAATTTTCAACTATTATTCATACTCCCTGCTTCTGGTGCAGATGTGTCTATTGGGTTTGATTCCCAGCCATAAATTTATGCATGGTTTTGTGTTAAGCCACAGTTCCCCAAGATGCAGGTTTTATAAAAATATGGTATTTATACATGGATACTATCATATGGTGAGAGCTGAAGTTTTTTTAAGGAAGACCTTGCATAAATATGGCTACCAAAGCTGAAAACTAAGAAGTGAAAGTCCTTCACCTTCCATGTTTGGGGGGAGACGGCCAGAGGAGACGGCCAGAGGAGACAGACCACCAGAGTGCGGGAGCTTAGGACTTCTGAACTACAGAACCAAAATTATTTCAGCAGAAGTCATGTATTCTTTACATTAAGCTACAGTTACAAATTCTAAGGCTGGTTGTTCAGGCATTCGTCATTATTTGATTGGTTCCTCCATCTTGTCCACTGATCCCGCATGAACCCTCCAGAAAACACGATTGGTACCAGGATATCACTCTGTTGGCCTCCTTTACCTGCGTCTGGCATTCCTGGTGTTCTGTTTCTCAGGTTCTTCTTTTCTTATTTTAGCTCTGTTTTTCTCAGTCACCTTGATGAATTCCTGAGGGTTCTGATGACAATAACTGGAGGTGGTTTGACTGGGGCACATTCTGGACAAATACATTGCAACATTTTCCCCTTCTTCCTCTTGTACCAGCAAAACTCTCTTCACTGCATTATCTACCAAATGAGTCACCAATTTAATTAAGCACGGAATAATACAAAGCACCAAAATAATGACTAATAATAATAACGATGCTCACTTTGTAGTATCTTTCAACCATCTAGTGATTCCCCATCCCTTAAACCATTCATCCAATCCCCAGTCATTAACAGTCACCTTCTTCATATTCCTTCAAAATCCTCACACCCATGTCCATGTGATCTATAATAGCTCTATTTTGTGTCTAATACTATCTACATCAGTGAGCATCTGATTTGAAATAGCTAAAGATATATTTAACTACTTGGCTGTCTAGCATCCTAACTTACTAAGCATAGCTAAGGCTTGGGCAGCAACAACACTTGAAGCAAGGAATGATGCTACATAAAAACCCGATTACAATCAGAAAAACTTGTCAAATCCAATCATGACACTGACACAGGGTCTCGCAGCAGGAGAAAAATAAAAATAATGTCCGATGCCTCTAGGGGAAATTGAAATAAATGTTCATTTTTATTAAAGTCCAAATAGTTGAGACTCAGGAGAAGGTCCATTAGCTGGAAATGTTGATCTTGACATCACTGAATGTCTTTTTGAGAACCTGGAACAGGAAATAGCTGAAGAAGTTTAGTAGGAACACTATACCATGATGATGATATAAGACTTTTGTTGACAAGTTTCCTCTGTAAGTCTGCAGACACAGCCATGCTCTGGCAGTCCTGCTTTTGCTCCTGTTCTGATTACGAAGGCTGGGTGGTGATGAAGTAATTTCTCTTCTCACTGAACTTCATTTTCTCAGAGGCAGTTAATGTCTGCCAAATGAATAGATAACTACTTTTAACCTGTTGATGATAAAAACACATGCATATCTTCTCTTTAAAATAATGAATCAACTGAAGAAAAGTTTTGAAAAATTTTGCTATATTGATAAACTGGATTTCCCTTAAAAGCCTGGAAACTCTTTTGGGAAACTTCATGCAGCTAAGTTACAGGGTGTTTTTTCACTTACTTGTTTTCTTTTTGCATATAAGTTACAATCAAAAACTTGATAGATCTGAACACATAGAACCTCTGGAAGGTTCTGAGCTCAAAATTAAAATTTAGATTTGATAACTTTTTCCAAGTTTCTAATATAAATTTTGCATTATTCAAAATTATCTGTTTTCTAAAGTTCCAATGTACAACTTGCATTATTCAACCTTCTCAAGGCACTAATTTCTCCATTTTGTTGGGGTTTTTTTGTGTTTGTTTGTTTTTAAAGCAGCATGCATAACTCTTTCTAAGAACATGAAGGGAATAACAAAACACTATATACGTAGTGAAACAAGCAATCAGGAATACGTCAGGTACAACCATTAGGAATATTTCAGATAATATACATAACCATTAATACATGTTAAATTAGCAATCTCAGAAATACTGTACCAACATCCCAGAGTCTGCAAACAGTTGATAAACAACAAGTTAGGGAAGATTTGGACAATCATTCTCCGGATAATGATTCTCCAAGCTCTTGTCAAAAACAGGTCCAGCTGTCATACTCATAGGATCAAATTGCCAAGTCAAGCCGACTTGAATTTTGTTTTGATGCAGAAAACACCTGGGTTTGTTGGCAAATTTTTCATCCACACAGAGCTAAGGCCTGGCCACTGCCTGAGCTCTAACTGGAAGAGAATTCCCTAGACATATTTTAAAACAAGGCTCTTAAGAATCTTAGGGTGAAAGACTGAATCATCTAATAACTGGTGTCCTCTGAAATTCCCTCAGGATAAGGATGCTTTAAACAAAGCAAACTGTTGGAGTGCTTCTGTAACAAGAACCAAATATCACAATATCATCAGTTCAGAGGAGGTTTTTGACAAAGCTCAGATATTGTTTCTTGGAACTCTGAAAAATACTTAAAAATCATGGGACAGCACTGGGTCAAACCACTGAGCCAGTGTATTTACTTGCACAAACAGCTACAGAACAATTTAACACATAATTTAAAAAAAAGTTCCTTAACAATAGTAGTTATGAAATGCTTAAAGCAATTAAAAATAAATAAACAAAACCTTGAAACAACACATGTTTTCTAAGAAGCCATCTATAACACAATATCAATTTACGAATAATACTTATTATCATATCAGTAAGTTGACACCATACAATTAATATTCAGACATCACGTTTGAGATAGAAACTGATCAAGCTACAGACTCTTGTCTAATAACATGAAAAGGTTTATTCTTCTTTATAATTCAGCCATCCTGACCCTAACTATTCAATGACTTTTGACTGCAGTAAACTTCTACCGTAGAGCTCCTTTTGCAGGCCCTGACTGCTGGTTATCTCCTACTAGAATATGACTGCAAGTATTTTCTTGAAGCCTCTGGCCTTCTCCTTCACCTATCTCGACTATGACTAGCTATCCTGTTCTTTTATCACACTCATAACACATCTGTGACTTATCAGGGGTGAGGTCGTCTGTATCTTTTTCTCCTAAAAATATATCAGGAGTAACTATCCTAGGAAGTTAAGATAACACTCTTCTAAATCGTCATGTACCTATGACCTTAAAAATGAACGCAAGAAAAAAAAACACTAAAAGAGCTTACAACCAATAACGACTACTATACAGAAGTATCACTGACGCTCTATGTTATCTGTAACAGATAGAACAGCAGAGAATCTGCAGCTCTTTCTATTCACAAACAAGGTCTTTATCAGCAGTTTATCGAATCTGCTTCATTTGGAATAGCCTTTTTTTCCGAAAAAATAACTGTACTTTGAAATTTAGACAAGCATCTTTTAACAAAACTTAGAATAATTTTAAATTAAACAACTCTTAAACTCGATAGAAATTAATCTAAAGAAAACTGAGCATCGGGATACCAAAGCAGTAACATATAAATTATAGCGAAGCTTAACTCTGTCCCTCTAAAGACCGCATGTAGCAAAAGGGGAAAAACACCGGAAACAAACACAGAAAAGGTTAAAAAGGACGCAAAGCGCTTGTGGCTCCCACCACCCATCCCAGAGCCCGCGGAGCTCCGCGGAGAAGCGGCCACCGATGCAGGGCCCGGGTCCGGCAGAGCCGTGGGGTCTGTTGAAAAGCCCGCGCACCGAGACAAGCAGGGAATGTCGCTGGAACTTTCAGCTCTGGGAGGGAGCTGTGTTGCAGGAAATGCTGCCTGGCTCCTGCCGCCCTCAGAGCCTGGCTGTCCCACACTGAGCTGCGAACTGACCGGCGCCTGGGGCTCGGGGGCGCTGCAGAGAACAAAAGTCGCCCGGCGCGGCTCCGCCGTGGCCAGCGCGGCTTCTCGGGGAGCTGCGTGTGTTTCTGTGCGCACCTCGATCGGTCCCGCTCTGCCGGCAGGATCTTGTCTTTGCTTGTTTCTTGCCCTCCCGCGGCTGGCTGTAGCCGTAGCCTTTCGCTATTTTGTATATTCGCTGCTTGAATTCCTTTTCGCTGCAGGCTGTTCATTTTGCTTTTAACTGCCTTTACATCCTGTTCTACTCGAAAAAAATCTCTCTCTTGATCCCATTTCAGTAGCCTTTATAAAGCCTCTGGGTCATATTTTACAGCTCGCCCACAGAAAATATGCTGAAGAATGTTTAAGGTTGCTTCCTTCTTCTTGGAGAGAGCCGTCCCCATCCTCCAACCCCAGTTGTCCACTTGGATTTATCCGGTGTATCTGCTGCGCAGCGTATTTCTAGCCTGAGCTATTTCCCAGGGCTTTTCTTTCTCCCCCTGTTTTCCCGGGAGGGTTCTTGCTCCCGACTCCGTGTGGAAGTTGTCCTCCGACTCCCCCCAGCCGCGGGATATACTTTCATATTAAACATAAACTTGGAATGTGTGCTGTCCAATAGATTTCCCAGTGTAAGACCATCTGATTTTTTGGGGTTGATATCAGACAGCAAGTATGTTTGACATATTTTGTCACAAAAAAAAATCCAAGATTGTCAGATAAAAATGTTGTTTTTGTCTCAAAACCATTTTTTGGTTTTGAGACAATGCAGATCCTTGAGATGCAGCAGAACAGTCTGGTACTACATCAATGCATGTTTATATCTGAGCATGAGTCAGCAGTGTTCTGGCATACCTGACTTTGTTAATAAAATTGTAGCCAATTGACAAAGGAAAATGATTACTCAACTCTATCTGATATTCATTAGATCACGTTTTCAATACTCGCGGTTTTTTGTTCCCAGTGACATTGGCAAGCTGGAGTTGAGTGAAGGCCAACAGAATGGTCAGGGCTGGCACACCTGCCCTGGGAGCAAAAGCTGCAAGAGAGAGGTTGTTCAATCTAGACAAGGTGGCTTTGGGAACACCTTACAGCAGTCAGTCCATATCCACAAGGAAGTTGGCAAGAATGCAAATTCCTCTTATGTAGGGGCATGGTAGGCGAATGAGAAATAACAGTCCTAGACTAAAGAGGAGAAATTCCAATTGGAACAAAGTGTCCAAGGATTTCTTACAAGACAAACTGACATTTTTTCACACTCTCTAAATAATTCTGAATACAAAGTCAGTTGTAGGAGTGTGGAGGGTGAGTTTTATTTGCCTTTAATGAAAAAAAAAAAATCATTAAGCCAAAACACTCACACGACCTACAAGAATTAAATGTTTAATTTTTTTTTTCTAGGACAATTTTACTGACTATTTGGGATTGTAATTACAAATTTCAGGTTCAAATTTATCAGTGACCAGATCAAGCAGTAATTCAGATCACAATTTGGGTGGATGAATGAAAATGGCCTATAAAAATTTGAATGATGGTGTAATTGCTTAGTACCACAGAAACATAGGATATGCTGAAGTGATCCATCAGGACCATAAAGCCCAACTTCTGGCCCCGCACAGGACACTCCAAAAATCACACCACAAGTGTTTCATATAGGCTTTAGATTACTGCCAGAATGTTTTTTGCCTACATGGAGGTGTTATGTCCCTGACATTCATTCTATGAATGGGATCAAAGACACTCACACATTAAATGATATTAAACAGAGAGGAATGAAATAAATTACAGAAGTGTAATTAATCTAATTAAGAGCAACACTGCATTTTTACTAAAGTTTGGAGGGGTATCACAAAATCTCATGTCTGAGTAGATAGAATTAGTTTTCTAAACTGTGCACATGCCCTTCTAAATAGTATGCTTGAGGAGAAAAAATTAATTGCTAGTACACCATGATTGATATAGTAGCTATTGCTGTCATTATCAATTTGCTATTTTGAATAACCTTTAGGGATGCAAAGAACTCCAAAGAATACAGAAACTTTGATAATTCATATAAATGGATTACACTTTCTGATGTTCCAGTCAGGTTTGTAAGAAGAATCATGCTTACATACAACTATAGAAACGGCAGTATCTCAATATTTAAGAGATTGCTTAATGTTGCTCCAAATACATAATACTGGAAAGGTAGTTAGAACTTGCCAGTTTCTAAATTACAGCTGTAAATTTGGTAAAATATCACTTGAAAAACAAGATCCATAGGGATTCTTCTACCTATCAGTGGAAACAAAAAAATCACATATTCCATCTGAAAGATCTTTTTAAACATTGCTGCTTTCTTTTTTCCTCATACATGGAAGTACATGAACATCTTGCTACTCCAATATCAAGCTTAAAAACACACTAAAGTCAGGAAATTTTAGAGGAGTATGTAATTAGTTCAACTAAAGCTTTATCTCTACTGCTTCTGTTTGACTCTCCATCGCCATCTCAATTGAGATATTAATTCTAATTTTAGTTATAATTAGCTATAGGTGTGCTGAAGTGATGCAAACACATTCTGTGACTTTAACTGCTACCAGCCTTCTAACCAACTGGTGGCCTTCCAGCAGTATATACTCAAGCACAGTATAATGCCTTAATTTCCGCTGGCATTTTGCCATGGCAGCACTATGATCATATTTTTCTCATCCCACTGGTTAAATGCTTGGAGCACAGGTTGTTTTATTCTAGCCAGTAAGCTTAATAAAATGTGAATCTTCATGGTTGCAAATGCAATTCCAACATCTTATCAAGCTGGCCAAAATCTACTCACATATCTGGTTCCAGGGATTTGACTACTGACCTTGGCAACAGGAAAATTATTGAGCTGATCAGCAGTCTAAGAAAGTAAATATGACAGTGAGTTTGCAGGAGATCATTAGTAGTGACCTGCAAGTGAAAATACACTGCCGCTGAGATTCAGTAACATAACCCTAAATGAGGTGGCTTAGGGAACGAAACAGATTACTGAGAAATTAATATTTTACAGAACACTTTCCTACTGAACCACAGAAATCATGGCTCCATATATTTTCATGCTATCATGAGGTTAAAAGGATAAATATTGTAAGATACAAATATAGAGATTTTTTAAGTGTTTGTTCTACTACTGACCACCACAGAGGTGAGGGTGGTGAGCCTAGAGCAAAAGCAGTGACTACAGCTCTGGGCAAAGCATGGGCTGTATGACAGAATAAAAACTAAACAAATTATTCCAAGGAGTGAACCAAAATTGCATAGCACCACCAGCAGTTTCTTCATTGGGCCATTGTTCTCGGAATGCTTTCAAGGGTTTACATTTCAGGCAGGGAAGAATTCATGAAATCTTAGGAAAGCCCTGTGATCCCATCATCCTGCCCTCAATCAAAGGAATGTAAGTGCAATCACCCTTTAGCTCCAACTTCTAATGTAGGTTGGGAAAAGGAACTGGGGGGACTGAGTTAGGAAGAGAACTTGGGCCAGGGAGCAGAGCAAGACATATATCTCCAGGCTTCTGTGGAGACAGCTGAGGAATCAGTCTAGTAGCTTAACCTTATCTATCTTCTAGATTTCTTATATAATCAAAGAGAGCTCTGCCATAGCATGTGCAGTCTTAAATGTCTTATTAACCAAAGTAATGCGAGACATTTCTTGCCAGCTGTGTTTTTCCAGTGTCCCTTGGCTCAGCTGTGCACCATCTGTCTTTAAATCATAAATATAACTAATAACTAATAACTTTTACCCTTTAAGGCTCTAATGACTTAGGCTTGAATAACCCTCAAATCACAGGCTCCTATTCAGCTCAAGTCCACTGCCCAGACCAGGCGGAGCAAACAGAGATAAGCTCTGCAAGATTTTGTTAATGAGAATAGATTCTCCTGAGAGCAGATTCTAATTAGATGGATTGGCTTTTAACACATGGTATACATTTTTTGAAAAGCAGGAGTGTTATTTTTCCTAAATATTTGTCCCATTAGCATTTAAATATTCAAGCAGTAGAGATTCCACTTATTTGGGACATTATTTGGGAAATAATGCTACAGAAATGGCTAGAAAGTGAAAACAAATAAAGTCGGATCATGATTTTCCTTTAGTTTTTATGTTTTACTTCATTTACCATTTTGAAAAAAAAAAAGATTCTCATATAAATGTTAAAAATGTAAGGGGCAGCTCAATAACTCAATAGTTTTAGTATTATTTTGTTTTTACAGAACTTCACCATCTACTATAGCTCCAAGATATCTTCTGAAGCAAATAGTAAAGCAAGAAAAATAGAAGGCTGAAAAATGTCACACAGAGAAGTCCTCCTCGGCCTTTTGTACCTTTCTGTCAATAATTCTAGGGCCAGTTTTAGTACAAGTCTGCTTCTGACATGGTAATATTTCTGTGCAATACATTTGTAGGGATATTTACATCTGCATAAGAGAGGAGAAACAAAGTAAATATCCTAAAGAAAGGATGCAGAACAAGCAGAAAAGCAGAAAAAGCTGGAAAAAAACTGAAATAAAAGACCAGAAGAAAGATTACATTAGCAGAATGTACTCAAATTTTATATTCACTCCCTTTGGAAAAACTCTTTATTGACAGTGAAGCAAGTGTGTCTTTTTCAACATATGTGCCCACATATCATCTCCTTGACAGTATAAGCAAAAAGACATAGAAACAGAAAAAGAAAAGCAAACTTGGGACAATTATCTCCCAACTTTTCAAGCAATAGTCCTTTTATCTGGTACGGTTGCAATTCCAGCTGTCTTTTCCAGTCTCTAACTTTTTATTTAATAGCAAACAGAGCTTATTCTGAAAAGCACTACCAAAGCTGCTAGACTGTATTATTTTACTGTTCTTAATAGCTAGTACTTCAGAGACAACAAATGAAGGAAATTACTGACGGATAAACATTTGTAGAAGAGACTGAAAATTAAAGATAGACTACTGTCTTGTATGTGTGATGGTTTGTTCAGTTTTACTGTATTCGTTTTGAATGATATTTTATGCCCTCAGGGTAAGAAGTTCTCTTTATTGTACAAATCAATTTCCTAAAATTCCTTACCATTTTAAAAGTAGACTCTAATGTTTCCACCTCTGCAAAGATACAGCAGAAAAGTACTCTGAAGTCTCCAGGTACATTCAGACTACTTTGAAACACAAGTGGTGCCTGACAACAGAATTTCATTTGGAAATAGCAGTTAGAATATTAAGCATTGCTTCATCACATCAAAAGGAAGAAGATAAGGGGGAATAACTGAACAAACCCAAAACTTCAATTAAGGTATTACATATTCTTTCCAGCAGCTCACTAGCATTTCATTGATCTGTTCTGAGGAAGTCAAGAATTTGCATCACACGAACTGTGGCTAGCAAAAAGCCAGTTGTGATTCTTACATGAGATTGTCACTGTATGGTGTGCTCAGAGAGTTCTGGTTAATAGTAATACACAAAAGGACATGAGTACAGCAGAGAAACAGAGGTTACACACACGTTACCAAAAGAGGTGTGTGGAACTATTCATATATTGCCCCTAAGGTTGCTTGATGATGTGCTAAGAACTCTATGCTATTGTTTTGGACTGTTGACCTATTCTTGCAGTGTTCTGACATTGTCTTCATAAGACAATGCAGTCAAGCCTGATGATCCAGACCACTGGAGTAATTTGTGTCACTAAAGTAATTGGTTTTCAAATCACATCTGTGCTGCAGATTAAAATGTTTTCCTAGTGAGGATCTATGTAATCATCCATAAGGTCAAAGGGTCACAACACATGTGTTACTACCTCAGAGCAGGTCTGTCTGAACATTGTGGACAAGTGCTGCTGAGTTCCAGGTGTCACAAACATCATGCTAATGTGATCTTCTCCTGCACGTAACCGGAGCTTTGCAGTCTGTGAAGACACAGGCCACTGATGTGAATTAGTGCAAATCTGCCCTCTGCAGTCACCAGCCTCTTGCAAACATGGCCTTCATGTCTTTCCTCATGTTCTGTATCAGCTGATCCTTGTCATCGTTCAGATATACCAAGGACATACGTTGAGGATCTCTGGATGCAAGGACTCCGATTTGGCCAAACGGGGAGCAAGCCATGAAGGACACAGAGAGAATGTTCCTTTCATCACAAGCCAAGACTGTGGGAAGTGTTCTAGACGTTAGCAGACCTTTATGTGGAGGTTTTTCATCATGGAAGAAGATGCATAGCCTGTTTTATGACAGTCGAAGTAAGTAGCGCTAGCAGGACTCCCTTATTTCTCTGTTTTTGTACTGGACATCAGAGACATTTGCCAATGTGATGGTGACTGATATAA
>VZUA01007867.1:7038-18121 GCA_013401035.1 Horornis vulcanius
TTTTTTTTTTTTTTTTTTTTTTTCATTATTAAGCAAAGGAATGGAAAAGCTTAAGACTAGGTCAGGAGCTTTTATTATGGGAACCACTCTCGAATCTGTAGCTTCCAAAACAGCAAGATCACATAACTTTTCATCCACCCATATTTCCAATTTCTGAAGCTTTCATCCGCCCGTATTTCAAATTTCTGAAGCTGAAGTAGCCAGGCTTTAATATATTCAATATCCAAATGTTGATGGCAACACTGTTTTGAAGCTGAATGACAAATATGCCATAGGCTCCCCAAGACCCTCCCAGCTTCCCTGCTGGAGCGTGACTCAGTCTGACTTGTGCCTGATCCAGCAGTTTCCTTCCTCCTGCTCCTCTGTGCAGCTTGGGCAGATCATCTGTTGATCCTGGCAGGGGATTTTGGTGCTGAAAACCGGACATTGTTTTCCCAAGGAGCACTTGGCTGCCTCAGTGCCTTGGTGACGGGCTACAAGGAGGTTTTGTTCCCTTGGCCAGCTGGGCTCCAGGCGTGCCAGCATGGCTCAGGGGGCAGGGATGATGGAGTGATGAGCCACAGACATCACTTTTCCTGTCTCTCTGACCTCGGGTGGGTGTCACTCCAGAGGTTTTTTACTGGCTTTCTTCAACATTTGAAGAACAACACTATGTACCTTAAAAAAAACAAAACCAAAACTGAAGTAACCAAATATTTCTTCTAATATATAGTATTTTTTTAAGCTTTTTTTCCACAAAACAAGACTTTATTCTCCATTCTCACTGTTTGGAAAGCCAGGACTGAATAAGACACTGATGGACATTACCGAAATACTAAGAACCACAGAATCATTTTGGTTGGGAAAGATCAACCCTGACCAATAATCCAACACTGGCAAGTCCACCAAAAGTGATACCACTTGAAGAGACTGCAGGAAATGCACATCAGAATTTCATTTTTATAGATATAAATGATATAATCTGAGTTATATATGTTGGTAATGGATAGCGTTGGGAAGTAGCTGCTGTCTTGATGAAGAATTAATGCTGAGGTGTGGGCCAAGCTGGAGCCAGAGTGCTCTGAGGTGCAGGTTTTTTCAGTTTTTAAACCTGTCTCTAAAGGCTTTGACTACTTAATTTCTACTTGCAAGCCCCTTAACCTACCTACAATATGCCTTAAAGACAAAATAAACAGCAATTGAGTATGAACTGTGCTAGGGGCAAGGCTTCCTTGGAATTTGAGTTATCAGTGATATTAACATACCTGGAGGCTGACTGGGTGATCTTTCCCTCTTGCCTTTGATGCAGCTCCTCGGTTGTTGGTTGTTATGGGTAAACTGCTGTTCTGGAAGGCTGATTTTTAGGATTTGGGCCAGCATTTTTGGAGGATTACATTGTTCTGAGTGCAGGCATGCATTTTGTATGTGCATGTTTGCAAAGGAGAGGTGTGTTCCCCAGGGGGAGATAAGGAGTGTGTGTCACTGGAATCAGAGCTGCTCTCCTAAGTGCAGTGAACTTCCTTTTTTATTTTCTGCTTAGACATACCCAGCTCACAGTTATCCTACCAGGTTTCTGGAAGTGTCAACTGACTCTTTTTTCCTCCCCTTCTAAATGTCCCATTATCTGTTTCTCTTAGGGTCAGTTTAGCATTGTAGTACGTGCAATGCATATTTCCACTGGGGACATCCTTCCTGCTTAGGTATATCCTGGAATTAATGTCACTCTTCCACAGCATCCTATTTCAGATGGGAAATGCATGGACACAAGAACTGTGTGCTGAATTAATAAATAAATACCAATTTTAGAAGGTGAGACCGTTTTTCTGAATACGAGGGAGCTATGACGAGATAGGCACTGCAGTTTTGAGGGGATTTGTCAGGACCTGATTGGAATTCCAAGCCTCCTTTTACATAAAATCAATTATAAAATGCTGAAGTGTGTGTTCAGAGTGCTGTCAGCTCTGTATTGCTGAAAAATGGAAGTTTGCTAGCATTAAAAAGACCTCTTGGTCCTTCAGTTCCAACCCAGCAGGTCTGTAGTACAGTTG
Source organism: Horornis vulcanius (assembly GCA_013401035.1). Lineage (NCBI taxonomy): Eukaryota > Metazoa > Chordata > Aves > Passeriformes > Scotocercidae > Horornis > Horornis vulcanius. The sequence goes on from VZUA01007867.1 coordinate 9,066, forward strand.
TTTGTTTGAATTTATCCCAGGGTAGGCATGAAGTGCTTCCTCGAGTAAACCAAATAAAACCAAACATCTTGGCTTGGAAAGTAAAGAGGAAAAGGTGTGTGTGTGTATGTGAGGGGGTAGTTTATGCCTGCTGTAGGAAATACTTACATTTTCATTGTATTTTCCAAGTGACAGTGCAATACCTGTAGAGATTTGCCAGTGAATGTAAGGGGAGGTTAATTCTTGTTAACCAAGAACCAGAACAAATTATCTGTTTCAAGCTAAGATGAAGATATTTGTCACGCTGAGTTATTCTGATGCTTCGGATTTACACAGTTAACGTCACTGCCCTTCTCTGTTAAAACTTCTGCATATAAGGCAATATTATTTTTCCTGAAGAATTACCTCCAGAGCCTGGTCCTGGCCGCCTTGGGGTGAACTGTCATAATCCAGGAGTGCCTTCTTCTCAGCTGAGCACCAAGCATTGCTGGGAGCCCCAAACTGTGCTGTTACTTGCACCAAAAATGAATGCTGAGCAGCCTCTGGGAATTAGGGCATAACTCCTCTTGGGCTTGGGGCTGTTCACAGAAGACAGACCTGATGGATGATGAAGTGAGTGTCTGTTAAATGAAGATTTAAATTATAGATGCTTTACAGGAACATACAGCATTTATTAATTTCTTTATGCACATGCTGGAGTGGATTTGAGATAGTTCAGATTTTTTTTTATTAAAGAGAGGTTGGGTCATTCACCTGGTGAAGAAGTTAAAAATAACTTGTAGGCTCAACTGGTGGCTTTGGAGTTTAATGAAAAATATGACTTTGGAGATCTTATTGCAGCCTTTCAGTACTTAAAGAAATTGTTATAGGAATGACAGAGACTTTTGACAAGGCGTATAGGAGTGACAGGACATAGGGGAACGTCTTCCCACTGCCAGAGGGCAGTTAGATGGGATATTGGGAAGGAATTCTTCTCTGTGAGGGTGGGGAGGTCCTGGCACAGGCTGCCCAGAGAAGCTGTGGCTACCGCTGGGTCCTGGAAGGGTCCTGGAGGGGGCTTGGAGCAACCTGGGCTAGTGGAAGGTGTCCCTGCCCATGGCAGGGGGTGCAAGTGGATGGCTTTAAGGTCCCTTCCAACCCAAACCATTCTGTAGTTCTTTGATTTACATAAAACCAGTCTGTTTTACAATTACAAAGCTTCACCTGACTTAGGCAGGGTTTCTTCCAAGGGCAGGGTGCAAGTTAGACATCTCTAATCCCTCTTATTTAAAGGAAGCATGACTGGCCTTCCCAGGGACAGTGGGACATGGCTTGGGTCCAGGGACTGCCAGCTGAAGTGTTGCCCCCAAATGTAAAACAGTGCCAGCGCTTCCAAATGAGCTAAAATACTGTCAGCAGCATGGCAGCATGTGCTCTGCCAGCCTGAGCAACCAGATTCCTTGTCCTGGGCAGGCAGCTCATGGAAAAACTGAGCTCAGTCTCTGGGTGGAGGCTTCGCTGGGCTCGCTGGCCGGGAAGGAGGGCGCAGGCTGAGTTGCTAAGGAGCAACCTGTCTGGCTTGCCGTGGAAAATCCCGTGCCAGGAAGAGATGACTCTCCGAGTGCTCTGCTCTTGCAGCTGTAGAATGGCAGTGGGTAAAATGAGCTCTTGAAGCTTCGCAGCTCTCCCGGCCCTCGGGGCTCCTCCCTGGCCTTTGTGAGGGGATGGGTGCGCAAGCTTGGGGGGAAGTCAAGGGGAATCGAGGGATGCTTTGGGTGAAATCCGGTGGAATCAACAGATGGCACTGATTTCCGTGGAGCCAGGAGATCTGCTCTGACCGTGCCTTCAACTGTTCTTGGGGTATCGTTCCGTTCAGTGCCACTTAAAACCACTTGTGCCCTCTAATCCTCCTGTGCCCTCGCTCATCCACCTCATCACCAGAGACCTTTTGAAACGCAGGGTGTCCTTATTTTTTTGGCCAGCCACTATTCCCGATTGCTCTTCTGCAATACTGTCAGACTTCAATTACACGTTTGGGGATTTTTTTGCCCCCCCCACTTTTTTTTTTTTTCTTTTTTCATTATTCCATAGCGGGTAGTGCCATTTCTGAAAGAATAAAACCAACACCAGTTCGTCCAGCGTGGACGGCTCATTTAAAGCGCGGCTCCACACAATGCAGTCCGTAGCACCGATATAATTGCAGCAATTAACACCGGCGGGGCGGTTTGTTTCTGCCATGCAAAGGCCACTTGGCGTGAATAGGAATGTATATTTATAAGCATCTGCCCTGGGTGTTTTCTGGTGGATGTGCAGCCCGGAGGGCGGGCGGGCGTGCGCTGAGTTGTTGGGATGTTCTGGGGCTGTTTATCTTCCTCGGGGACAAAAAGGAGGCTCGGATGCCCTTTCCGCGGAGGATGCTGTGCGGGTTTCGGAGCGATGCCCGGCGGCGGCAGGTGTGTGCTGTCAGCCAGCGCTCCCTCCGTGCTGCCCCGAGCGCAGCTCCCGCTCCCCGCCCGCTCCCCGCTCCGCCCCCGGGCCCTGCCGGGCGCGTCCGGGCGGGCCCCGCCGCCACAGACGGCGGCAGCGGGAGCCATGGACGCGGCTGCCGACTGCCTCAGCCCGGCTGCCCAGCAGCAGGTAGGGCCGGGGGGTTCCGAGGGGCTGCGGGGGGCTCGGGCAGCGCGGCCGGGACTCCACGTGGTGGCTGTGTGAGGCCAGCCGGGGAGCTTGTGCCGGGCTCGCTTTGCACAATCGCTGACAAAAACGGGAGCCGCTCGCTGCTCCGGGAGCCAGCGGAACCTGTTAAATGATTGCTGAGTAAAGTGTCACGGCAACCCCCGTGGGACCATCCGGTGGCCGCGGGCGGGTCGGGCATCCCTCGGCAGGGGCTGTCACTGCGAGGGCGGGGGGAGAGAGGAGCTGTCAGACCAGCCCAGGATGGGCTGTCGGGCCNGGCTAAGGTTCATCAGCCTGCTGTCTCTGAATAGTAATTTGCATTGAAGAGAAAGGTGAGGGGTAAAAGCAGGATGTGGACTGACCGAGCCCTATGTGATTCACGGGTTCATTACCATGTGCGTAAGAGGTGCAAAGTGTTGTTTGTGTTTATTAACTCATATGCAAAAAAATGTCAGATAAACGTGCTGGTTTGACCTCTTAAACATAGAAGTTGTTGTAGTCGCTCTTGTTTCGATGCTAAGTAGTCATCGATCACAGGTGAGCTCCTGGAACACCTGGATTAGGTCACTTGTTGCTCAGATGGAGACGGGAAAAACATTGCCATGGGTTAGCACTGGTTTTAGCCAGTAGCTGTGTTGGTCAGCTGCTTTGCAGGAATATTGCAAATCAGGTGTTGTATGTCCAAACAGACTTTAAATTATGTAGGAGTGCAAGAAACCTTATCAGATTTTTGACTGATGAAGTGTGACTTGACACAGTGAACAATCCTACAATATTTGAGGAAGAGGATACAGAATACTGGAGTGGGACAGCATCCGTCATGAAAAAATTATGTTGGCCCCAAAAATGACTGGCTGGCCTGTGTCTTAAGCATGTTGGCAAGAGGTTTCAATCAGCCTGAGAATAGTTATTGCAGCAGTGGTTGCTTACAGGGAGCAGGTGTAATTTAGTCAGGCAGACTTGTGTTTTAAGGTTTCTCTGGCAGTGGGATCAGAGAGCTTTTCCGGGTATGGTTTGGTGCTGGCAAGCCAACATTTCAATCCTCCACAAAAAATAACGACACTGACTTTGATTACTAGTCTTAGAAGCAGGTAATTTTGAGTGCGCCGGAATTGAGGGGTGCTTTGAATAGCTGGAAAACTCTTACACATGTAACTATGTGGCAAGTCAACATAGTCATTTTTCACTGCTCAGAAAAGCAGCACAACTTCCTGTCTTTGTTGGCTGTGTCTTGGGGCTTCCAGGCGAACAATGAAGCCCTGGCCATTTCAGGAGGGCAAGGCTCTGAGAATGCACACCTTCAGGATGTGTGTGTGTGTGTGTGTGTGTGTGTGTGTTGCTGGCCTCTACCTTAGCAACTCACCTAAATAATTCTCTCATCGCCGCGATAACGACAGCGCAGCTTCCCCAGCGCGGCGCGCAGGGCCAGGAAGCCGCGGCTTCCGTCACCATTGTGCTTTATCCCCTGGCCACGGGCACAGCCAGGCCTCATCCCCACTAGTGGTGTCTCAAAAGGGGCTGTGCAGAGGTCACTCCACAGCAGCTGCACGTCCCGTGCTCCCGCTTCACCCCACTGCTGCAGGCAGCAGAAGATGCTTCTCACCCTTTCCAGCTGATACCCAATACCTGGCTTGGTCTTTTTCTCTCAGAGGTAGTTGTGCTCCAGTTACAACCTGCTTAGTTTTTCCCTCTTCAGATCTAAATGTACGGAACTCCTTAAGCCAGGGTAAAGATTTGCTGCTGCACAGAGCTGAGTTTTTATTTCCAGACTGAGTGACCCTTAAGCAGGAGTGTCAAGTGCTGAGCAAGTAGGCCGGCAAAGGCAACAAGCATTTTGCAGTTCTACAGTGCATTTATTTCAGGGCTTAGTGACTGTAAATCATTCTGCAATAAAAAGACAAGAATTCAGTGTGTATATTTGTAGTATTTGAATGAGTCCCATAAATTAAGGCGATGATTTTTCTGCTGGTGCCCAGTTCCGTGTTCATCTCAGCAGTCTGGTTGCCATCTCCGCTCATTTTGCCCATGGGGCTTTACAGAAGCCTCTTAGGAGGTTTGGGTTTTTTTGGTATGACATGCTCAGTAGGGCTGAAGCTGCCAGTTCATCTTGTCAGATGAGCAATATTTCATAAAAGGGAAGTTGCAAAAGCTTTGTAATGAGTACAATTAGGCTTTATAATTTTAGTCTTCTGTTTTCGACAGTGATCTGTCACTTTTGATTGAGGCCTGTATTGCTTGCTGAGTCACTCGTGAATTTTAGATGATTTAAGATCACTTCCTTCAGTCTTAGTGATTTCTAATTTCTTCTTTTTTTAATCTTTAATCCATTGAATATTTATTTTTGCCTTAGGCAGCCTAAAGAACAGCTGTTAGTAAGCTGAATTTCAGAAGTGTGTGAATTTTTTTGGGGTGGTTTTCTAATGTTCAGCAGTGTCTCTTTCAGGCTGCAGTGTCTGTCTCTGCTACTGCCCTTAGAGGTGACTCGACTCTGAGCCCTGCCAAGTGCTTGGGCTGGACGAAGACCAAAGTCAGCCAGGCAAAGCCTGTTTTGGTTTAGTCAGCACAGAGAGAGAAATGTAAAGTTAGCGTTGCTGCTCGCAGGCCGTGCAAGAAATCAAGGTATTTATAGCACAGAGCAGAGTCCAAGAGTCTCAGAGAGTGTGGTTTGACAAACTCTGATGGGTTCAGTCACACCCGTGCTTCTGAGGAAGGGGCCCACAATAAATCTGACGCTCCTCTGTGTTTGTCTGAGAGTCTGGCCTGTGTTTTCATTCTTACATGTCCTAAAGGTTCACAGCTTGAGCAGGTGGGGGTGGCAGTGGGGCTGTTCTGGGTCTCCTTGCCCTGTGCTGAGGGACACCCAGTGTACCTGAGTTGGGCTTTGGCACAGGAAAACCTGTGTGCAACAGGCCCCGTTTGGCTCCCACGCTCGCTTCAGGATTTGTTGGGTGTTGTGGTTGCTACCAGACTCTGGTTTAATTTTGGTAGCATCCATACCCAGTGAGGTGTGGACTCATCCCTGCCCTGATAGATTTACTTTCTTCTGAGCTCACGGGCAATGCCATGTTCATTGCCAATGCCACCTACAGAGTATAAAAAAAATTCATTCTGAGTTAAGTAATTCCGTCCACCAAAGCATGCTAGAAATGGGATTATGAAGGCCACAGGTTGACCATTTGATGGCTGGCCTGACTATAGCGTGATATATTTCTGTTGAGCTGGAAAGCACCCTCCAAAGACTCGTGGGTAGCCTCACATACTGAAGCCTTTTTTTTTCTCCTTGCATATTTCCTGTCCCCCATTCTCTCATTTTGCTGTGGGCTTGAAAACCCTTTAGGGAAGGATGGCCTGTTTCTTACAAACCCCTCTTTGTCCGGCACAAATGAGCTGGTGTTTGGTCAGGAACCATGGTGAAAATAACTGTGTAATCATCTAAATGGCACCCAGACGTCCTTGAGAACATGCTTGAAAATATTCCTTAGTGTGTGATGCATCCCTTAAGGTACAGCAGCCTTCTGACAGAGAAGTTGGGGTCACTTAGGAGCCAAGAGCAGGTTCTGGCATGATTTGGTGGGGACTTATTCCTTTATTCCATGAGGACACTCAGGCAGTGAAACAGGAGCCTGGAGAGGCTGTGGTGCCACCCAGCTCAGAAGTTTTCAAAAGTTATCTGGACTAAAGCAATGTGACCTGAATGTGATGCTGACCCTGCTTTGAGCAGGAGGGTGAACTGGAGGTCCCTTCCAGCCCAAACAATTCTATAATTATTTGGTTTGATGTGATGAAAAGGAGTTGCTTTAAAATATGAGTGTTCAGGACGGAATAACACTTGATGACTTCTTACAAAGGTACTGGTATATGCTAACCACAGGTTTTTAGCTTAAAGTTCAAGAACCCAGGATACTGTTTCTGTTGTTTGTATTCAAAGATACTTAAGGCTGACGTGGTCATGGAAAGAAAAAGTTCATAAATAAACAATCTGCTTGTTCTAAGATGTAAGCCATTGTTAGTCAAAGCTGCTGAGTGAAAATGTGTTTTTATTCTTGCAAGGTTTGCAGGTTGGCTTTAAGTGGGCAGCTGGAGAGCTGCGAAGATGAAATAGAATGAAGTGGAGATGCTCCACAGATTGGCACTAAAACCAGAATTATATCCTAAGAAATGACGCACAAAACTTGAGGTTTTGCACAAAGTAAAATTCATTTAAATTCCTGCAGTTGGTATCTGTAATTTAGAAACCGGTGAGCCTCATTCTTAGGAAGGCCTGAGAAAAAAATGGCTAAATTTTTAATTTTTTCCTATTTTTCAAGTTGCTTCTTTTCATATTATATCGTACTTTCTTCTGGGAGAATATTTAATTCTGCAACGTAGCTAAAAAGTGTGTAAATCCTTTGGCCCTTACATCATACAAGGAAAACATGTATAATTTGAATTACATCTGAATTTGATATATAGGCACCTAGTTCTGGTATGAAGGCTCAGCTGGTTATTGAAATTCATGAGGATGACAGCTACAATCATGTTAACATCCAAATAATCTTGTTTCTGCCTTGTTTTGTCAGGAGGGAAGTTGGGGATATACACCCTGTACTGTTTGGTGTGTTTTACTTATGGAGACTTCAGGGCCCTTTGTTTTCCACAGGGAAAAAACAGTTTGTGCTGGTGCTATTCCTCACCTCTATTAGGTGGGATTTGCCAGTGTTTATTTTTAAATAAACAGAAGGGGTCGCATCAAGTCGATACCAGGCTTGTTTCCAGAGTTGTGATTTCGTGCCTTTAGCAGACATTTCAGGGCATGTTTGGATAGTGGGTGTCATGAGCAATTTCAAACACTGCAGGTGGATCACGGCATTGCCTGACAGAGATTCCACCCAAGCTTTGCCCAGCAGCAGCAGGGCTGGGGATTTCTTTTCTTGGACTGACTGCTTCAGGTTGTTGAGAGCATGCTTGGCTATTCATGCCTGCACCCAGAGCCTGCTGTCACCTGGCTCTGTAAGTAACAGGTTATGAGAGGGGATGGTTTTGGGTGCAGGTGTGGAGGGTCTGCTCCTCCTATGAGTTTCTGTCCATGGCAGAGCCACTTACCTCGAAATTCAGGCAAAGAACCCAAGGGAGAGCAGCTCTGTGCAAAACCAGCCCTTTGCTCTTTCTGCCACGGGCTTTTTCTTTAATTCTCTGAGAAGGCCTGTTTTCTTGTTACAAGTAATCTTTCAGGCTTCACAGAACATTTGGGGTTGGATGGGACCTCTGAAGTCTCAGTCCAGCCCCCTGGGTCACCTGGAGCAGGTGACACTGAAACATGTCCAGGTGGGTTTGGAATGCCTCCAGAGAGGGACGCTCCACAGCCTCCCTGGGCAGCTGTCGCAGTGCTCTGCCACCCTCAATGAGCAGAAGTTCTCTCTCATGCTGAGATGGGACTTCCTGTGGTTTAGTTTATGGCCATTGCTCCTCATCCTGCCACTGGGCACCACTAAGAAGAGTCTGGCACTCTCTTTGTGCCTGCCTTTGGGATATTTGTATGGATTGATGAGATCTCTTGGTCTTCTCCAGTCCAAGGTTTTAAGATCTACATCATCAGAAAGCTCCTGGGCCTCCCATACATCAGCTCGTGCTCGATTTTCATCAGCCTTTTTCTGCTAACTGCAAGTTTCAACCATCCTACTCCTTTTTTTTGAGTTTTTCCCCCATGTTTTGTTTGTGTTTTTGAAGTCTGTGACCCTTTTGCCTGGGCTTGAGCGGTTAATGCTCTTACAGAAGGGAAAAGAAATTACACCTTTCCTTTTTTTCTTGGTGGTTTTCCTTCTGTTTAGAATCACTGCTGAAAACACCAGCCTTTTGATTTCTCTGTGTGCTTGCCCTTGATATGAGGGCAGCTTTTCCTGTCATTTTGGATGCTGTACTTACAGTTAAAGGTTTCAGAAGCAGGGGAGTTGGGTCAGGGTGACTGGCTGTGAGCGGTGCCATTCCACCAGATGAGCTGCTCACGGTTGTACTGTACCAAGCCTGAGCTAATTTTGCTTTTTCCTCTGTAAGACCTACTGGCTTTGCCTGGGATTTGAAGCGGAATATTAAAAATGTTAGTCTGTAGCATATTCCATCACTTCCAACTGGGCTGAAGTGAGGAAGCACTGTAGATTTCTCGAGAGGTCTGTTCTTGGCTGAATTCCACTCCAGCAAGGTTTGGACTGGAGTATGGAATTTTGGAGATTTATAGTGGAGCTAATGCATTTTCTCTCCATAATTTCAGCCTTAGCTGTGCGTACTGAACTCCAGTGTTTACCCAAATCCTGTGCCCAGGTATGTGTGCACAGTGTCAGTGGTTAGGAAAAATGACACATAATGTGTTTGGTGTTGGTCAAATTAATTCGCCAATAAAAAACAATCTGTGCTGCAGGGGAGGGAAAAAAAAAAACCAAACCAAACCA
>VZUA01007868.1:11511-21732 GCA_013401035.1 Horornis vulcanius
ATATTTGCGATATAACTATAAATGTAAAAAATTATAGAAATAATAGTGTTTGAATGCCTGGCATCAGAGTGATGGATTAGTCTATATCCTTTCTAATGGCTAAGACCTTAGACACCATCACCCAAGGTGTGAAAGCACCTTATGGAAGTGTTTAACACTGAGAGATAAATAGTCACATTTGAGGATACTCTGAGGTGAATTCTGCCCTGTGTTACACCAGGGAAACTCTACAAACTGAAAGTAAACCTCTGTTTCCAACACCTTTTCCCAGAATTCTATTTTGTAATAGTTGCTGTCATAGCTTTTTCAATTAAGTGTTTATTCCAGTTGGGGTTGCTTAGAGATGGTCAAATTGCAAGCAGAAAAATGCAAAGTATTTGTAAACAATAATTCCCTTTTATCATAGAGATATTCCTGTTAACAATTTTCTGGTCAGCTGTAGGGACGCATTTTCTTTATATTTCATTTCATCTAAGTTGTGAGCTAGGATTTAAATGTCAGATATCTTTATTTGATATAAGAGGAATTTGAAATAGCTTATCTCTAGAGCCCTGTGACTGAGTCTGGCAGCACCTGGAAATCTCTATCGACAGAGACCCAGCAAGCCATCCTCGATGGATGGGTAATCTTCAAATGACACGATATTGTCAGAGCTTGTGTTAGAACTGCCCTTTACCGGGCTGCAGGTGCTGGGGGGTGCTGGCAGCAGCTGCACTTGTGGAATGTTTGAGATTACTCCAACCAAACCTCTGCCTGTTGCAGAGATACAGGATACAGGAGCAGGCCAACCCAGGCTCCCTTTGCAGCCAGTTGAGGGAAGCAGGCACTTCTGTAGCTGCACCTCATCATTAAACAGGCAACAAAAACAGGACTGATAAAGCCTACCTCATTTGATTAGAGTATGCTGTGACTTGGAGGAGGAAAAAGCTCTAAGAGTAAGAAATAATTTTCTGCATGCTTATTTTAAAAGAACAATTACATATGGAAACATGTCTTATATAAAGGAATTTATTTGAAGAGTGTGTTTTTAAACAGTGTATAATTATGTGCATCCTACCATGAGGGAATAATTTTGAACAGAATTAGGAGTTTTGTTTTATTTTTTTTAATGAACGGCTGCAATCATAAGGCAGTTCATGCTCTGTTTAAATTAGATTCCTTTGCTGCATTTCTGGTACTATTTATCTACTAACTAAAAAGGAAATGAACAATCTCATATAAAAATCTGATTTTCTAAGGCAATCTCTCATTGCTCAGAAAGAGTCACTGTATTCTGGATGAAAAACAGGTATTCACAGTGAGTTACCTTATACCAGTCACTGAGTGAGCTCAGAATATAAAAGTTAGAAATTAAGGTGAAATAAATTTTTTAACTGTAGAGAAAAGATTTTATTAACTAATGTGCTCCTGTTGTGCATATATTACCCTCTAGCATTTTTTAATGTAACTTCTAATTATGTAATCAATGAAGATGCTGATGTTTACCAATGAAAGGATTTTTTCCTGCTTGTACAGAGCTGTGAATTAACTATAACAGTCCCACAGACTTCTGCAGCTCCCTGGAAGTACAGTATGATGAAATCAGGTTTTCAGCATTTCCTTTTAAATGGGTAGAATCTATGTGGCATAAGGATGATGTTTACGAACATCCCTTACAGACACCCACTGCGCCTGATAAAAACAAAATGAGGGGAGGGTGTTTTTATTTCATAGAGACTCTATAATAAAGCAACACATAAATGAGTAGTGGAGAGAGACTAAAACAAGGAAAAGGGAGGATGTTTCTGTGCTGCTGATTTTCCTCATGCATGGAAACATGCTAACGTTGTCAGAAACCATTACAGGTTATTCTTACTTACAAGTGTAATTATAATAAACACTGTGTTCCAGGGATGAGTTCTTGGCTGTATTGCGTCTTTGACATCCAGTTCCCATGCAATTCAGCAGTCTGAAGATTTTGCCCAGGTCTTTTGGAGAGCTTTATCCTTGTGCTTTCTTGCAGTGAAGAAGCTCTGCATGAGTCTTGTTTACATTTGGCTTTTCTGGGGTCTATATTCAGCCAATCTCGCTCGTCAGAGCCACTTAACACATTCCTGCTGTATATGGATCCAGCAAAGATCAGAAGTGGAGTCTAATTCAAGGGGACAATATGAAATGAAAGGATGCCCATCTGATTCTTCCTGCCCAGCAAAAATTAATGAATGGTGATAATGAATCACGTTAATGTTTTACAACAGATACACCATTGTACACAGGGAGCGTGTTACGGGTTATTTTGCAATTTTTTCATGGGGGATCTTGAGGGTGAGCATGCCTATTCAGCTGTGGAGAGCAAATCTTGTTGCTATAGCTGAAAGCATGTTTCAGCTAATAAGATGTTAAAGATCAGGCAATGTAAAAATCTCTTGTTCAGAGGCTTTGTGCACAGAGCATGTCACTAGTCTTCTCTGTATTTTAGGCTACTTGCCTTTTAGGGAAGTGATTATTGTTTTGGAATAAAAGCCAAAATCATCACTTAACAATTAGTATTTCATTGTTATTTGTACATGGAAGGCAGTCTTACAAATCCTATGTCACGTGTTTCTGTATCCTGTAACACACTTGGCTGGGTTTAGTATTTTCCAATTTTTAAGTGTCTGTTGGTTATGAGTACACTTCATCTTCCCGCCATAACCATGTACCTTCTCCTGCAGAAAAGTATGCATACCATCTAAAATATATATAAAGAAATATAATCAAAAAGGACTAGGTGAGATGTTTAAAATGAGTTGTTGAGAAATTGAAGTTTTATAGAATAAAATCCTGGTGAAAAAATGATACTGAATTGCGCAAAAATGGTTCCACAGGAAGACACTGTTGTAATAATATTTTCTTGCAGTTCAGTCTAAATGGGACTTAAAAAGAAATGTTTCCTCTTAATCCTGATGAAGCCTGAAGTGTAATGGATGCTGCGCTTAGAGTCTTCTGAGGAAGCTGAGAGCACTGTCAGAGGAAAGAAGATTACCTGGGGAGGGAGTGTACAAAATCTAGCCTTCAGTTTTGGCAATCTTTCTGCAGAGAAAAACAACTTTTGTTACCTGAATGGTAAACGTGAAGCTGTAATCCAGGTGTTTTCCTGGATTCATCTGAAATCCTTTTAAAAAAATACATAATGTGAAACATAAAGCACTTAGTAGAAAACAAATAATACAAAATTAATGCGGGCACATCATTTGTTCAAAGCAGTTCCTTGTAATTAATCAGTGTTTTGAGGAGGAATTGTTCAGCCTCAACATTGTTCCTTAATAAACAGCATGATGTTAATGAAATCTGTTGACAGAAGTATGGCTGAGCCCAAGCTTCAAGACTGAGCTTTTGGCTGAGCAGATTAACACAGACACATTTCATTTCCTCAGTGAGTCCAGTACCACAGAGGTCTCCTCACCCCTGCTGTAAGGTCATTCCATATCACTGAATGGCTTAAGGGAGACATTGTGAAAGTTAAGACTCAGGCCACAGGGAAGGGAGGGAGGGTGCTTTTTATTGTGAGATAGCTATTAAAATGAGGAGAAGACAAGTCTTCAAGGAAGATTTATGCAGTTTCACGTGGCTGTATTGGCTGCGTACGTCTGATAGAACAAAGGACACAAAAATTGCCCAAAATGATATACTGCAAGCAGGATTGATGGTGATTTTAATGTGACATGGAGCAGAAAATGTGTTCTCAGCAGGATATTTATGCCTGCAATTTGAAACCTGTGCTTTGATTGTTCTAGACGATAGCAAGTTTTCGGAGGCCATCACGGTGCTGCTCACCTGGATTGAGCGAGGCGAGGTGAATCGTCGCTCGGCAAACCAGTTCTATTCCATGGTGCAGTCGGCCAACAGCCACGTCCGCCGGCTCATGAACGAAAAGGCAGCTCACGAGCAAGAAATGGAGCAGGCCAAGGAGACTTTCAAAAATGCCTTAACAGGGATCCTCACCCAATGTAAGTAACTCCCTTTTTGTCAGTGTTGTTGTAGTGATGGTGGTGGTGGTGGTAGTGGTTTTATCGTTTTGCTTGTTTGTTTGGGGGTAAGTAGTTGCAATGCAGTCATGCTCTACTTCACATCCTATTCCATACTCTATGGCAGTTTGGAGGATCAAGGACCATTCCTAAGAGCTTATTAATCAAGGTGAGCAAAGTTTCAGTAGTTTTTTTTATTAATAGATGAAGACGTGCTCTATTCACAATGTCTACCGCTGTGTAGACATAACACCTCAAGAATGGACAAGACAGAAGCCTCACTGCTCTGAGAAAAGATCATGGAGTTTTTTTGAGAAAAAGGACATGTAGCCTGTGTGTGGCAGCTAGTTAACCAGGTCAATTACAGAATAGAGCACAATTAGGTAATTGTTTTAGCCTGGGTTTAGGTAAAAGGCAGTAGAATCCAGTAACTCTCAGGGATATATTCACAGGTAAAGGCCACCCCCACAGTAGAAAAGTATGCTGTACTGCTGCTGGCATCAGGACTGGTTGGCTGATACAGAGCCAGTATTAATTGGGCAGATAAACTGTCTTAAATATCTAGTGCTGGCAGCTATTTCCTTAGTACAGAAATACAATCAATGAACTTACTCTAATGAGGTTTCCTCATAAAATGATGATCAGGATACTTGCCTAGAAGTTTTCTTCAATGGGAGGAGAGGAGAGGAGAGGAGAGGAGAACATGAGAAAAAAAAAAAAGGCAAGGAAAGAAGGAGAAAAAAAACTTACTTAATTGTTGGTGGGTTTTAACATGTTTACTCATGGCTCCTCAAGGAAGAGGCATTATGATACTCAGAAAGGTGAAGCCTGGAGCCAGCTCTCGTGTGCCAGTTGAGAACAGAACCCAAGATAATTTACCAGAAGGAGGCCAGTGAAGTTGTTACATTGTAATTTCTGAATCATACCCCTAATTATATTTGAAAAAAAAGCCTCAAAGGATTTTATGCAATTTATTTCTGGTCCCTCAGTGGACATCCTTTAAAAGTTAGGGTTGAAGGCATAAGCTTGGATGCTCTTCTTAGCAGAGCAGCCACCAGAGCTTCCTGCATAAACGATGGAGAGCTCAGCATCTCAGAAGACCAACATAGCATAGGCATATATCCTGATTTAAGAGTTTAGATGCCAGAACTTAGAAACAGAGATTTTGGGCCAAAGACATTTGATTTTTGTGGACATATGTTCAGAGAGTAACTTTAAAAGACCAGCTAATTCCCTTGGTAATTTGCTAGGTAATATTGTCTTCTGTCTCAGCATCTAAAAGGCAGTGTGAGGCACAGAGATGCAGGCACCACGCATGGCGTGCTGTTCAGTTCACACCAGGGCCTCTCTAGTTTTGTGTGCGACAGCCAGCTCGAGCATTCAGAAATGCCTTCTTCAGCTGCATTAAAAAAAGTCCCCCATTGTCAGCAGGCTGAACTTTAGTTAAATCAGTCTAAATTAGCCCATTTGTCACCAACTGTTGTAGAACATCTGTCACTTGGAAATAGAGATCCCTGTAGTTTCAGGTGGATATTTGCAGTTTTGGGTATCTGTTTTGCTCCTGTAATGTGCTGAATGCTGAACTTACAAAAACAGAAATAGCTCTGGCTTCAAAATGTGAGTTTCCTAGTGCCACAATAACAGCAGTGTCTGGAAGAAGAAAATTTCTGACAGATTCAGCCTAGGAGGACAAGGTCAGCAAAAAGCAGCCTCAGGGAAAGGTGTTACACTGTGATTTCATAAGAACAAGTTTTACAAGCTTTCCAGATGTTCCCTGTTGTTTATTTTATAAACATCCCAAACATTGGCCATTATTAGCACTAATATGTCTTATTAAAATTCCTTGCAAACTTGCTGCAAACAGATGGATGATGTTTTTTCTTTACACGTGTGTATGCCTAAGATTGGTAAGCATGGAGATTCTGAAATGAGTTTCCCTTTTTCAAGGAAATTTGAATTGATCTGTATGTGAATTGATCTGAGGAATGTTTTTCATGCATCTTTTTTCCATTGTTGCTCCACAGTCCTGCATAATTGGTTACAATATGTCAGTTGCTTTATGAAGAATTTGAAAATACAAGATGTCCAAAATAGGTGTTTGTGGCCTATTCAGTTCTCCGGAGTGACAAAAACCCACTTCTGCTCTTCTGCAGTAAGGATCCAAAAGTCTAGTGAAATGCTGCAGCTGTGTGGCCATTTGACATAAATATTAGAGTGTTTTAAAAATATCATGTGGCAGTCCTCTCTCATGAACTAGGTCAGATGTCAACTCAGAGCTGACCGTTCTGGGCTTTCTTTGCAGTCAGAGGAGAAAAATAAGAATCTCCAAGGAATGAGTCATCAAACTGACCTCATGGTGCTCTTCCAATGAGATGAATCATCCCTTGGATATGCCATTTTTTTTCTCTGCTGCCCATAGAGGATTCACAGGGGGCCTAGCTCTGAACCAGATGTCCCACTTTTTACATGCCTTGTTCAGAGCAGATTAATCCCATTTACTGTGTGCAGCATTGATACAGACGGGTGCAGCTTAAGGGAAGAATTTGGAGTTAGATAAAAATGCCAGCAATGAATGTTGTGGGGTGGGGAAAGAAATAGAATTGGCTTCAAGTGCACTCACCTGGAACACACACACTCACAAACATACACACACACTGTCTTAGTGGGTCTCAGTAGAAAATACTTTCTTATTAATGAGGATTACTGTGACCAGAACATTTCATCTTATGGCCCAACTACTAAAGAAGAACAGGCATGGAAATCCTTGCTACAAATTTGTACCTGGAGGTATTTAGGAGATTACTGAGCAGATTACCCCTAAAAATTTGGGTCAACTGCTCAGCACGTGAATTAATTACCTAATCAAGGTACTTGTGCTAGGATAATCTGTGAAATAAAGTGTATTACTGCTGTCACACACAAATTTATAGCACCTAATTTAAGTGCTACAGGGAGTCTTAGCCTTGGTATGGTGCTTCTTCAGTTATATTTAAGGGATAAAGACAGAAAAATGTCTACTTCCTTCTTTTTATTAAATTACTTGATTTTTCTAGATTTGAATTTGTGCTTAAAATAGGGACTGTTTTCAAGGATTTTGGATAGGTCTGTCTTTATGGTTTGACATCTACTTTACTTCCACATCTTAGATAGATACATGTGACACTGTCCCCTGACTTTCCATTCATCTCTGTTTTGTTTCCTCCCAAGCCACCTTTTCAGCCTAAGGTTTACAGATGTTGATCCTCATGTTTAAGGAAAATGGAGGCCCTAGAGATATCCCTGTTGGGCTGTTGGTGTTTTTTAGACTACACCAAAGCTGCAATTACCTCCTCTGACTTTCTTCTCCATGCACTGTAAACTTTGCCTACCTCTTACTGAGTTTTCAGACTATTTAATGCAGTCTCCCTTGACAACACTGACAAAAGTACCTCCAGGTGAATAAAAATTCCATATTCAAAAATGAATTTGATATCTAAAGAGTAAGACACACAAGGTGGTGGAAATGTCCCAGTATACAAGTTCATAGGTTAAGCACACATGGTGTAATGAAGAGAAGCCCCCATATCTGGTTACTGAGCAGATTATGACATTCCATCATTTTTGTCCATTTTAATAATGAATTAATGGACTTAGTGGACTCTGAAACCAGATCCCCATCAGAATCTATGAATCAGTCTCTTGTGTGCCTGCGGGGGAAGGGTGGGAGGGTGGTTTTTATCATAGACCGCCCCAGCCAGATTGCTCAACATAAGATCATAGAATCAGTAAGGTTGTAAAAGACCTCCCAAGATCATTTGAGTCCAGCCTTTGAATGAACACCACCATGCCAATGAAACCATAGCGCTACGTGCCATACCCAGTCATTTCTTAAACACTTCCAGGGATGGTGCCTTCACCACTGTCTGGGCAGCCTGTTCCAATGGTTAACCACACTTTCAGTGAAAAAATTCTTCCTGATGTCCAGGATGAACATGAACAAGGGGAAGTGGCTTTAAACTGAAAGGGGGCTGGTTTATGTTAAATATCAGGAAGAAATGAACTCTAAGAGTGGTGAGACGTTGGAGGTTGCCCAGAGAAGCTGTGGATACCCCACTCAAAATGTTCAAGGCCAGGTTGGATGGAGCTTTGAGCACCTGGTCTGGTGGAAGGTGTCCCTGCCCATGGCAGGGGGGTTGGAACCAGATGATCTTTAAGATATATTCCAAGCCAAACCATTCTATGATTCTATGGATTAAGAGATTATGCAGTTTACCTGCTTTGCCTGTTGCTAAGCATCTTCAGTCCTTACTTGTGAAAAAGGAAGCGAAGCTAGATTCAACTTTGAGATGTTTCAGCAGTCCTGTCCATTTAGGAAAAATCAAAGGTTTGGGGAGAAGGCTATGTGTCATATGCCCCTTTTTGGGAATCTCACAATTGTCACCTTGAGTTTTCCTTTCCTTTCTGCTAAAGGACTCCAGTGGTATATTAGATTACATGGAGTTTTTATCAAATATCTTGTAGGTATCTGATATGAATTACACCCCTGGGGTGTCAAAAAAAAATATTTTTAGTTAAATAATTCTGAAGGGAAAAGCATTCTCAATAGACTGAATAAAAGCCTCCTCCTTTCAGGTTTCTTCATTTTCATTCTCTGATCTCCCTTTATATGATTTAATCTGTTTTAACATTATCAATGCCTTCACAGATAGAATTTGCTTTTTTTTAATATTCAATAAAGTAAGAAAAATGTTAGAAATCCTTTTTTAGCTCTCTTCAAAAAAGTGATTGGCAACACTTTTGTTTTTCTCTTTACAGGTTCACTTCAGAAGTTGCTCTCTAGCTTTAGAAAAGATAGAATTTACATTGATATAACGGTGATTGCTAAAATCACTGTCTTATCTGATTTGCTTTAAATTCCATATTTCAGTACTTTCTCCCAAAAAATCTTTCCTCTTTTTAGTATTCTCATAGTACTAAAAATGAAGCCAGTTTCATTACAGATATTGAAAGCATGCTGGTTAAAATTCTCTTAGCAGTCAGACTTTTTATATATAATCATGCTTTCCAGAGTATTCTTTGAATTGCTCCACATTAATAACAACTTTTAAAAGGATTTTCCTGCTCTTTAATTGTCCAGTCTTTCAGTCTTTCTTTCCTTTGCCACTGACTAATTCAAAAATATGAGCTTATTTTATGTGCAATTTTTAGGTCATCATTAAGCTCTTTGTGAAAGAGATTGAGTCATATAATGTGTTTTTACAGTGCAGCCCAATTCTCAGTTGGTGTCATAGAATGTCACTATAATACAAATAAAAAACACTAATCATTCATGTCATTAGTTGCCACTATTACTTTCTACCTTGATGCATTTCTAAAATAGAAAAAATTAAGTACAAAATAACCTCTAAAATCCATCCAGTTCCTTTTGTTAGCTAATTTAGTCACTGTGCTCTTGGCTTGTTTCTATACTGATAATTTGTCCAGTAAAGCACTGCTGGATCTCTTTATTCTTTTTTCAGTTGTCCTTCTATCTATGAGATTTTCTGTCTCATGTACACATGTTCCCAAAAGCACTTCTATACAAGATGCTGTGGCAGTGGCAGAGAATAGAGATGAAAGACTCCATTTTTATTTTACCTTGCATTCTTGTAGTTCCTCCCTTTCTTTTGGCAGTATAACCCTTTGTGGTTCCAATTTGTAGTGTTTCACATAGCTTATTCCTCTGTGTTGCATTTTCTTTGAATTTCTGCATTCCTTCCATTGTCTGTAGCTTTCACTCCACCTAAAGTCAATACGAATCTTGGTATCGATTTAAGCATGGCCAGAATTTCAAAAGAAGCTCTTCTGTTATTTTTAAGAGGTTTTGTTTTTTAATGTAGTCCATTAAATATGCATGGTATTTTGCAGAAAAATAAAAGCATTGCCTTCCAAGAGATTTCAGTCTATTTTGACAACTCGTGCCACTTGCCTGGAATCTGCATTTCTCCTAGATGATGACACAAGGTTCAAGGCAAAGAAGCATGTGCTTTAATCACGTGGAAATCTGTGCTTGGTTTTGACTTGCCTTGCTGAGTAGAGACAGGAGTAAGGGCCTGATGTGTCACAGAACTGAGCTGTAAATGTTCTGTGGAAATGAAGGATGAGGGAAGAGACATTAGGCAAGGAATGAAAGGTGGAGGTTTCACCCAAAAGGATGAGTTGGCTGTGCATACCATGTGGTCTGCACATCTAAAGCTGTTCAGACTGCTTATAAATG
>VZUA01007869.1:399-11338 GCA_013401035.1 Horornis vulcanius
TTTCTAAAATAAAACTATGTTGTTAATGAAGGAAACATGATACACTGTACCTCAAGAAAACACAGTTATCTTGTGAAACTTCTAGTAACTCAGTCTGTGCTTCCTGGAAGTAAATTCTGGATAAAAACTGGACAGAGTTGCAGTAAGGGTACTGGAAAATATTCCTGTCTAATATTGGCAAGTTTTGAGGAAAATATTTATATAAAATGGGAAAGTTACAAGTATAATTATAAAGACAAATAGTGTTGGTGGGTTGTGACAAAGTTGCATTTTGTAGTCTGCCTGCACACACATTTTGTTTCAGCATTTGGGATTTATTTTTTGATACTCTGTTTTTGCAAACTGTTGTTGTGCTTGTAGCCTATTTATACAGTAGTTGTTTTCAGATTTTTTTTTAATGTTGAATTTCTTCTACAAGTCTGAAATTTAGTTCCTTAAATATACTAACTACTGGGATCTTCCTGCCCCTCTCCTCTCTTGTCCTCATGTTTGCTTACTCAACTCTCTTCTGCCTTTTACCTGGTTCACTGATTAAAAAAACAAAAGGAGAGGAAAACTAAATGTAGACAGTTATTCCAGATTCATATAATTGAGTAAAATAATCAACATTCTGCTGTGCCACTCTGTTAAATACATGAAAAATTATATTTTTGCATGGCGGAGGAGTGGGTGGTAATGTGAAAATCATGACTGTTGATTGAGCTTGGCTGTGGAGGCCAAATAGCCAAACCCACCAGAACTGCTTCAACTGGCAATCAGTCCTGGTGGTGTTATGGGGACTAACTAAAGAGAATTTTGTTCCTGTGTTAAACTTTTGGATGTCTGGTCATCTCAAAGAACTTAAGCTCATCTCTTCTGTTCCTACTGCTTCAGCTGCACTCAAAAGCAACTTTTCAGAGGTTAACCCTCAGTTACTCTTCTTTAGTACTCACTGCTTCTCAGTTGATCAATACGGGGACAGATCTGTTTCCAGCAACATATTGGGAGGAGGAACTTCAGATCCAGATATAGGCCATTTGGGAGGGCTGAGAGATATAAGACAGGGTCCTGAAAAATGGGCAAAGAAAAATAGCAAAGAAAGGAGAACTCAGAAGACGGCAACAAGAGGATACAGACGGAAGGAGCAAGAAATAAGGTAGGACCTGGAAACTGGGTGTGGGATTAAGGGAAAATGAAGCACCATGGAGGAACGGAGGACATTATTAAAAATAAGGAGCTATGAAAGAAAAAAGTGGCAATGTGGCAGATGGAAAGCTCCACACACTGAATAGGAAGGCCAGTAATTCTATTGAAAGCATGGGGGGGGGGATTTATATCACATCCCATATTTAAACTGAAAATCATAGCCCTCCTTCTAGCTCTGTAATGTTTAATTCTACAAAAGTACAAATGCTGTACTATCCTGTCTAATTAAGTGTGATCAGAGTGGGAGAAAGAAAAGTTGTCATACTGTACTGTGGCATGATAGCTAGAAATAATAGCAGTTAAAAAGAAATTAAATTAACTGGGAAGGATATGGGGAAATGCTAGTAGTGAATATCACTGATAAAGCACTAAATAGCATGATTTATAAGAGTGTCCTATCAAGAAGCTATTTTTCAGATGTGCAGTACCAATTAGCTTCCATGTTTCCTTCCTCTCATCTTTTAATTATTAAAATCAGTCTCTTTAGTAAGAAAATTTAGTCATTTCAGTAGGAGTCGTTTCTCTTCACATATCGAAATGACTCTTAAATACGAATTTAGTGATATGTTTTAAAGATGTTCCAGCTGGCTGTCAAGGGATCTCTTTTTTTTTCCCCTTTTTTTNCTTATCTGATTTTTTGCATTCATATTTGTTGTTTCCCTTTAAAAAGATTTTAAGTGGTTCCCTTTCCATGGAATACTTTATGAGCTATATTTGCAAATCTGTATCTCTTCTTTGAGTTTCATAGTCTTAAATGTGGCATTTATTAGATTTCCCAGTATATTATCATAGAAGTGCTTTTTTAGTTGTCTTTATGGTCCATCACTCAGAAGCTTTAATGCAAAAAACCACTACATTTCTGAAATTTATTATGTTTGGGTTCTAATAATGCATTATAAAGGGAGGAATAAATAAACAGGCCTTTCTTTCTGCTTCCCCCATTTCCATCTTTTCAATATGTGCAGCCCAAATAGCAAGTACATAGAACTAGCTTTACTCACTCCTTCATTCCAAACTCACAGATTGATAAACTTTTGTTGTAAAGTAAAGGAGACCTTAGGATTAAAGGACACCCTTTAATATCCTTTTGGATATTTTGATAACTGAAGCTTGGTTCAAAGACGCTTGGTGTTCTTCAAATCCCAGAGAAGGTACTCACTGCTAACTGTTTACTTCTGTTCCATCTGTTTACAAGGTATTCCAACACTTCAGTGGAAACATCCCTATTGTATAATGTCTATCCATTCAGCTTTTATCCTCTGTACTGCGCAGCTTTTACTTTTAGAAAGTTCACTTACACTTTACCATCTTGTCAGATTTCTGTTATGCTGGCTGAGCACATTGTCTCATTTACTGTCACTTCTAATTAGTCCTAAATTTCAACAAGCCTCATTTTCCTGCACGTCATTTTTCGTCCAAAATTTTCTAAATCTTCTGTTGCAGAACAGCTCTGGTCTTTGTATGCTGCAATATGGTAGATGGGCACGCAAGGCATTTTATCAGTGTCTTGCTGTAGTTACTGTCTCTCTGCTTTAATGCATCCTGACCCAAATGTTTTCTGAAATATTTTCCAACATTGATTTAATGAAGGATTTATGTTAGCTGGCATATTTGTTGTTTCTCCTTTGTATAATTCAAATAGTTCTCTGGTTAATTCTGCATATTTTCATATTTTTGCAGGTGTTGGTGTGTTAAACAATTTATTGTATGCAGTGGGTGGTCATGATGGTCCTTTGGTAAGAAAAAGTGTTGAAGTGTTTGACCCCATTGCCAGTACCTGGAAGCAGGTTGCAGACATGAACATGTGCAGAAGGAATGCAGGTATGTGCAACAAAGACTAAAATTGTGCCAATGTCGATTGTGTAAGGCATGTATCTTGATTCCTGCTGCTTTCATAAAAACCATGCTTTTGGGGGGATGTGTAAGTTGATTACTAATTTTCATTCTGGTTTCCTCCTTTTAGGTGTTTGTGCTGTAAATGGTCTCTTGTATGTAGTTGGAGGAGATGACGGTTCCTGTAATTTATCAACAGTGGAGTATTATAATCCAACAACTGATAAATGGACGGTTGTGTCATCTTGTATGAGTACAGGAAGGAGCTATGCAGGTAAGGCATGTAGATATTTTTAACAGACTTTTTAAAGTATAACATTTGACAAAGCATCAAAACAGAGTCTTATCTAAGGTAAAACCAAAGATAATAAAATGGGTAGGAAGAATCTGATGGTACATTTTGAATGATGACTTCAAATAATTATTCACTACAAGGAAAAAAAAGGGATTAAAGTGTATTCAAAAAGGATTTAGCACATAAGTGGCAAGTCAGAAAGATGATTCTGCTATGACCGGTTTTTTTAACAAGAAATATCTATCTCAATCTAAGGGGTCCAATTCTGAAGTTCTTTGGGATTTGATATTTAGAAAATGAGTTGATTCAGGAATCCTTTCCTTCAATAACTGCAGTTTTTCAAATTAGTTATTTAAGTGAATGTTAAGAATATATTTCACTGATAGCAAAATTAAACTTGAATAGTGGCAGGCTTTTTCAAGTCCCTGAAACTTTCAGACTTTGCACTGATTCAGACAGCTTTGTGTCAAAGAGAAATTTGGGAAATAGGGAAAAATATGTACATTGTTGTTCATGCGCAATGAAATGCTAATTGCAATGTGTCTGATTAAATTTTTCTGTTCTTGATTAAAAAAATATTGTCTAAAGATTTATCCCTTTTTTCCCCCCCCCTCCCTCTAGGTGTTACAGTTATTGACAAACCATTATGATCCATAAAGGGATTTTCAACTTGATTATGCACTAGAAGCAGTCTTCAACAAGTGTATTTGAAGTGACTGAGTATCTAAGCACTTCTCTACTTGTAGCTGCACCTTGAGTCACAGTGGAAGATGTGACTGTCTACAATTACAGATGACAGATGATGAAGATTACTCTAGGTAGAAGCAAAGCGTAGGATTATTCTGCACTTGAGCAGAAGCTGATTGAACTTTTGAAGTCTGGTGGACCATTTTTTTTATTGCAAGGTCTTCAAAAAAAACACAACACTTTCATAAGGACCGACTTCTGTCAGTCATGACTGAGAAACGGATTGTGAGTGAAGAATGGTGTGTATTCTGGTGAAAGTAAATTTTTGTCTTATTTTTTCCAGAGACTAATAAATATATTTAAGGAAATGAACTGTCAGTCTTCATTGTAGGTATTGAATCCCACCTCAGTAATTCAAACTGGCATGGGGTAAATTTGTTTCCTTTTATAAAACTTTTGTTACATAACTATACTATGTGCATATGTTTGTGTGAGCATAAGTTGCTCTCTATTGAAACTCTTCAAAAACTGATTTTACTATTTATAATTTGGCACAGTACTTTGAATATGTCAGTACTATGTTGTAAAACAGAGATGTATTTTTTGATATGTAACAATGCTTAACACTAATTCCCGCTGAAGGAGATCAGAGACGGTATAACACTTCTTGAGCAGGTGTAATTTGAGTATCTTTTTAATAAAAATGTTGTCTGTACTTATGGTTTTTTCTTTTCCCTGTTCAATTTTGGTCACATTTAGATGTTACTTCTTTTTTACCTTTTTATCCAAAAGGTGATTTGGCATGAAAATAACTGAAAATTTGTAGTGAATGTATGCAATTGCATTGAACTTGCATGGTACAAAGGCCTATTTATGCGTGTAACCTCAGCTTCTATTAGCCAATATCTGACTATACTGTATATGGCCATGCTTGTAAAGCAGCACATTTTTATTTGTTCTTGGATGGCCTCCTTTTAACATGACCAAAGTTACTGTCATATTTGAGACATTTTCTTCAAATAAAAGTTTGTACATTGTTTCCTAATGCCAACAGGTCGCTTAAAACTTGTGTTTCTCAATACAAGTCTCAAACCAAGTAATCAGTGAAATAATATGGGGTGGAGGTGGGGGGAAGGAGCCGGGAGAAGCTGGAGTTCTAAAGGTCTGAATACCAACGAATTGAGAATTATTGAGGTTTAGGAAACAGTTGTGAACGTCACGGTTTTGCTGCAGGTCTGTTTCTGAAAGCTGTGGTTGTCCACGAGTGCAGGAATGGCCACCACTGGCTTCCCGTGAAAGCGTCTGAGCTGTGACACTGGTGACAGGGCTGCGAGTCACGGACGTGCCCGAATTCCGTGAGGCACGGTGGGGCGAGGCAGGAGCTTTGAACGGGAACCTTTTGTTTGAGTTGTACACTTTGACCCGCATGACACCAACCCGTGAACGCGGCTGCGGGCCGCTGCTGCCATGACAACACCGCTGCCTGTGTACTCCAATCTTTTCGTTAACGCGGGAATAGGGAGCGGGCGCAGGCACCTGCAGGGGTGACACCGCATCCGCCCGCAGCCTCTCCGCTCCTGCAGGCGAGCGCTTTGAGCGCAGCGGCGGGAAGCGGCGGGCAGCGAGCCCCAGTGCCGACGGCGGCCGCTCTCCCCGCTCCCCCGGGCCGCTCCCGGAGCCGCCGCCGCGCCCAGGCGGGCCCCGNCCCGCCGGCCAATGGGGTTGCGCCGGGCGGGACGGCGGTGGCGGCCAATAGGCGGCGCGCGGTGGCGCGGGCGGCCCGGCGGGTGTTGTTGCGGACACGGAGCTGCCGCCGCCGCAGCAGCAGCAGCAGCAGCAGCCGCCAGGTGAGGGGCGAGGGGTGAGGGCGGGCGGGAGAGTGTCGGTGCGGGGCTGCGGGTGCCGGGGTGCGGGCTCCCCGAGGGAGCCCTTCTCTCCTCGGTGTTCCCCGCGCGTGGGTGGCATGTGCCGGCGTGTGTCCGCCACCTGGCAGGGCCGGCCGGGGCGGAGGAGCCCCGGTGCAGCCCGGCCGCTGGCTCCTCGACTCCCGGCGGTGTGTTCGGGAGTGGCGGCGGTGGTTAAGATGCCTTGCGCGTCCGTCCCCCCAGGAGCTCGGGCTGTGAAATGCCTTGGCGTCTGCAGTGATGCGTTTGCTGTTAGTAGGATGTAGCAGCATCGTGATGCTGTTGCTAGGAAAGAAAAACGATAACTAATGTTGTTGGATACTGGCTTGGTATGCTGCTCAATATGTGAGGGTAATTACACACTGGAATGGGCTGCCCAGCGTGGTAATGGAGTCATCCTCCCCGGAGGTGTTTAAGGAAAGACTGGATGTGGCACTTGGTGGTGGGTCATAGTCATAGGATCTCAGAGCTCTTTTCCAACCTGCGATTCTGTGGTTTGTGTCGGATTTAGCCTAAGTGTACCAGCTGGGGATGGACCGGTGTCCTCTGGCCTGTGAGTTGCAAACGTGTGTGAAAGTAGAAGATGGACCTGTTAAAGGGGTCCAGACGAGGACCCTGGAAGTGGTCAGAGGACACATCACCAAGGGGGAGAGACTGGAAGAGTTGGGGTTATGCAGTCTGGAGAAGAGAAGGTTCAAGGGACACCACACTATGGTACATAAACGGGGTTTTTTTCTAAGGCTTGTAGTGACAAAGCACAGGGCAGTGCTCTTAAACTAAAAATGGATAGGTTTAGATTTGGCATAAGAATGATATTTTTTACAGAGAGAGTGCTGAGACATGTAACAGGTTGAGCAGGAAAGTTATGTGTGCCCCATCCCTGGAAGTGTTTGAAGGCCAGGTGGGATGGTGCTTTAAGCCACTTGATGTCATGAAAAATGTCCCTGCCCATCCCAAGAGTGTTGGACTGTAAATAATATTTAAAAGTCCCTTCCAAGCCAAACCAACAAGGACCCCAGTCTGTGGAAATGGCATGAGTTCAGGGCACCTGCAGGAATGCAGACTCTATGGTTTTGGGAGCTGTGAGGAAAAGTCCATTACTTAGGGAAAGGTGGATTGCATCAAACCAGTTTTAGTGTTGATGTAATTTGCAGGGATTTTGGTTCACAGCCATGAGAAAAATGGGACGGGATATCTAAGAGATAACAGTTAATTAATCTGTTAAATCTTTTTTGAACCTTCCTGTTACTCTTTTAGTACAGAATGCAATTATCCTGTAAAAGCCTTGAAATAAATTTGGCTAGTAATTAATATTTCTTTATCCTTTTGCTCCCTTGACATAATCTCAAAATACAGGAGCTGATTGCCTCTCAAATTGTTTTGCCTCTCAACCAATCTAAAGCTTTGGTTTTTTGGGGTATTCTGTATGAAGACAATTTGTCTTTCCTGTCTTTTCTCAGCTTTTATGTTAAAACTAGGTAAAAACTCTATTATGTAGTGGGTTTTTTTTTCCTCTGAAGATTAACTTCTGTTTATTGAATTTTTCTGAAAATTTGCAGGTTGCTTACAGACAACTACAGAAGAACTGTAATTGTGATGTTTTATGATTGAACCATGGCCATGAATGACAGCGTTAATATCTTGAACTCTGCTTATCTGGCAGTGGAATATATAGACTCTTTCCTACCCGACAATCCCCTGCAGCAACCATTTAAAAATGCCTGGAATTACATGCTGGATAACTACACAAAGTTCCAGATTGCAACTTGGGGATCACTTATAGTTCATGAAGTTTCATACTTTTTGCTCTGTGTACCAGGATTTATCTTTCAGTTTATACCATACATGCAGAAGTATAAAATTCAACAGGTAAGAGAAAGTTATGAGGTATGCACTGACTTGTCTTTGAACATACCAGGCAGAGGATATAATCACAGTATTCTGGTTCTCACTGTATATGGTTCCATTTCATCTGTTACTTGGACATCCTGGAAACAACAAAGTAAAATTACTCTGTATAGAGGAGAGAAAGTGGATTTTGGGGAAGAAAAGGAGTTGTTTTTTTCCTGAGGAAGGGTTATGCTTTTCACCATGGTGCTATAGAAAGGAAAGGTTATGTCAGTCTTACTAATGACAAAGTTTCATATACATAGTTTTTATATCAGCAGGGGAAGGTGAATAGAATTTTGGCATCTGGTGTTAGAGTTGTGCCTTAGTAGTATAAAATAATTATATGGTGTGCTTATTTAACAGCAGTGCTTTTCTTCAAAATACCTCTATGCACATCCTCTTGAAAGGATTTTGAAATATTTTAACAATGAAGAAAACTTGGGATGGATTGCACCCTCCTAATTGGAAGCAAAGTATCTAAAGATTATTGTTTTCGCATAGTTCATTACAATTTGAGTTAGAAATTAATAACACCAGCTTCTGAATTTATTGCAGTAGTTGGTACAATGTCTCCCTGCAAAAGCTGAATGTTTTCAAGATAATTATTTCTTCACAAGCTTGTATCTTCAGCCTCTCTTTGTATTATTTTAGTAGTGGAAATGCATTCTGTGGTGTGAAGAAGGAAAGCAAACTTGGACTGTGTTAAACTGTTGAGTATGAAATGTTCCTGCTAACTATAAACACTGAAAAAACAAAATTAGCTTGGGAGGTGACTGACAAGACAGTTTATCTTAAAGCAGTAGCCTAGAAAAATGAGGTTTTGATAAAACTGAATCCAATCCTATTTTATTTGTGTTGTCTGAGTTAATCTGTATTACTGGAAGGCATGTTATCTGTCTTCCAAGGTGAACTCCAAATGAATTTTTGGAGCACTTCACTTGCGTGCAATAGAAACATGTAATACAATCAATTCTTTTTGCTTCATTTTAGGATAAACCAGAAACATGGGAAAAACAGTGGAAGTGTTTCAAAACCCTCATCTTCAATCACTTCTTCATTCAGCTTCCCCTGATTTGTGGTACCTATTACTTCACAGAGTATTTTAACATCCCGTATGGGTGGGAAGAGATGCCGAGATGGTGCGTAGATTTTTCTGATATGGTGACGCTGAGTTGCATACATACAGCTGGAGGCAGAATATTTAACAATTATTGTAGTCAACTCTAATAGGAAATAATTTTTTGGCAATGTAAACTGTGTTTGTTAATCATCCTTCGTTTGATGCTTAGCCGCTGTAAGAGCTAATTAGAATTTTTCAATTTTTTTTAAATGACCCCAAGCTGTTCTAATCTTTAGTAGAGAAGGGGGATTAGGAGGGAATTTATGGAAGCAAAACAAGATTCCTGGTGGGGTGGATTAAATGTTGGACTTTCTGGGTGTTTTTATTTATCTAATTTTTTTATTCCTCTGAAGTGTCTCTACCTTCCACCTTGTTTTATATCATAACAGTAGAGTGTTCCTCAAAGGAGAGAATGTACCACCTTCACAGTCTTCTTTTCTTGCACTGAGCGGATGGGCTTTTGAGCCAAGCTGGATTAGCTATAAGTGCCCCCTTCTCCTCCACCCCCCACACCAACAGTAGTTTTTTTTCACAGAAAGTCAGCTTTCTTGGAGAGCTGCTTGCTCTCTGGTGTAGATGGCTGATGCAGCTTTATGTTTTTTATCAAGGTGTCACACAGTCTATAATTGTTCTCTGTAGACTGTATTTGTAATATTGAAATGGCTTGTTACACTAACTGTGAGTTAACCTAACACTAACTGAAGTGAGTTAACATGTGTAACTTACTTCAGCATATCAATAGGTGAGTTGATAAGCACCACAGCCTTTTTACCTGGTAATTAATATTTTTACACGTTAAAAAAGTAGCGCACTGCTATTCAGTCAGTAATAGATATAAACATTTCTGACCATTATTGCATATAAACTATTTTTCCTTTCAGGAACATATACCTGCTAGTATTTTCTATAACTAATAGATCTTCTGCTTTTTAAAGGTATGTTCTGGTTGCCCAGTGTTTCGGATGTGCTGTGATTGAGGATGCCTGGCACTATTTTCTGCATAGATTGCTGCATCACAAGAGAATATACAAGTACATCCATAAGGTTCATCATGAGTTTGTTGTATGTATTATTTGATTTTTTTCTTTAATAATAGCTTTTAGTATATATTTCATAGAACCTACTTAAACATTTGATTTGAAAGACCTATGAATTTTGCATTCTTTTGGCAGTGGGGCTAGATGCCTTTACTTGGGCACTTTGTCAAGAGCAGTCAACCATTTTGTTTCTGCAAACACCTCCTGTAACTTGATTTCATTTCAGTGGAGAGAAAGATCACACTCTTGCTAAAGTTTGATTGTATCTATGAGCAAGGTGAAGTGGACTTTTAAAAACACACATATAGGTCTCATTGCCAGGGGAAGGGAAACAGTAGATGTCTGGATTTGGTTGTTCCTCAGTTCCGTACCACATGGGCTGTGGGTCATATGAATCCCCAGAACGTGATCAGACAGGCAGCTCTTGCGCAACCTGGGTGTGTGCATCATGTACTTGATTCAAGGAAGGGATTACAGCTCTGGATGAGCACCTCTGGAATTAGTATAGCCCATTGTGCAATTCAAATACACAAATATATCAACAGCACACATTTTGGATGGTTCTGCATTTAGTGGTGTTGGAGCTGGCATTGAGCACCAGGCAATGAGCCAGGTAGGATCCAGCAGTGCTTGCATTTTGTAGATGATATTGCTGTGTTTAGGTGGCACTGCCTGTGGAGCCCAGGAGTCAGTGCTATGTGTTTCTGTGCTGCTGTGTATAACCTAGACTGTGCCAAAAGTGCTGTGTCAGGGATGCTTTATGCATGCTGCCAACAATAGAGGAGCTTGGTTTGGATTGATGCATGCAGATGTACAGACATCTGCAGCAGCAGCTGCTCTATTCCTCTTGCTCTTGGCAGCCCCTCAGGTCTCTAGCTGGAGCAGCTTTTGGCCATTATTCTTGAGAGTGGTTAGGAGTTCTCACAGAAGTGATCTGTAGCCTAATGGCTGCTTCACTAAAAACTTTTCCTGACAGTAAAAAGGGATG
>VZUA01007869.1:14221-29221 GCA_013401035.1 Horornis vulcanius
ACTAGCATCAGCACTGTATTATTTAAATATTGGGTAAAAGTTGCTTAAAACCAAAACGTCTGTTACTAGGAAGCTTGGACAGGTCTTTTGCACACTGGATAACGTGAACTGCTAATAACAATACCTGGCTAAACGTGAATTACCAGAGACATTCCTGATCTAGATTTGTTATTTTAGATTACAGGTAAAAAGAATAGAAGTTTTGATTTGAAGACACTGTTTTTTGCTGCTCTCTTGAAGTTGGTCTGTCAGTGTACTTAGCATTTACATTATATTCTTCTCTATGTGTTGTAATTTGCTGATCTGATTTGTTGCTATATTTGCACTTGTGACTGATGAAATAAATGTGGTTTGGTTTGATGCATGTTATACTTTTCATATGCTTTTAAACACAAAGCTGTGATAAAACTGTAGAGGATACAGGGTCTTACTCTTCATCTCTTTAATGAAGAAGTATTATTTGTTAGGATGGTTTGCAGCAGTGCCATCTGTTAAACTACTTACAGAGGCAGCACTAAGAAATGGAAATGGAGAACATGTAAATTCTGCAGGTTTTTGTTTTGAATGACTTGGATACATAACTGGTCAGTGTAGCAACATCTTTTGGGATGAGTGCATTCTCAGGCTACAGCTTGCTTAAGCTACAATCTCAAAATCTACTACTTGAGTTGCACTAGTCACAGAAGCAGTAGTCTAATATTTTTGAATCTACTATAAATATTTATCTGTTGCACAGGAAATAACAGTGAAGTATTTGAGAAGGGCTTAAACCCTTAAAGGATCTTCCACTTTGTACTGTCATGTCAGCTGCTCTTCAGACTTCAAATACCACTTTATCTACTTGACAAGTCCCTGTGAGGACTTCACAGTGTTTTGCTTACACAAGACCACACCTGAATTTTAGGGCTGCTTCATGTGCAATCTGGTACAACTGTCAAAACAGACAATCCAGTGAAAGTGCAGATGAGATCAGGCTTCTAACAAAAAGTAAGGTGTTAATGACATGCAGAATGACTCAAATATTGCTTGAGATGTGAAAGTAGTTCAGATTTCTCTTCTGTATGTTTTGTAGAAGCTTTTACTTCTTTGTCTGTATCCCTGTTGAAATTCAGTATTTTCCCCTTTCCTCTAAAAAGAAGTAAAAGTATATATATTAGACTATGGCAGATAAACAGGAACTGAAATCCTTGTATTGTTCAGTTTTTAACAGGGACTGCTACTTAAGCCTTGCTGAATCCATATGCACTGCCTGCCTGAATTCTCCATGGTGGAAGCAACCTCTTTAATCATATTTCAAAGATGGCCATTATCCTCTGCTTTGTCAACTCCCACTCCCATCCTGCAGCTGCACTATACTTTGCTTTATGTGACTGAAGCATTAGCCTAAAAATACAAGGAGCTTTCAGAGCTTGAGCTTTTCCCTGTGAACACTGTTAGTTGTTCTCAGCCTGCTGCCTTAATCCTCTGCTCACACTGCTGCAAAATCATGCACAACTGGGAGCCACTTGCCTAAATATTCCAGTAAAGGTATTTGTAAAAGCTTGGGCTCCTCAGCTGTTGGAAAGCTGAAGCAGAGTGCTAAGAATGTGATGGGATTGACTTAAAAAGTTGTAATGTATATTCCATTCTTCAAAAGGTTTAAAAATAAAGAATGCAATTTTAACACATTATCATTTGGGGAAGTGTACGTGGGGTTTTTTTAACCTTTTAAAATTCATCGAGTCCATGTTTTGGTTTTTTTTTTTTCATCCATTCCTATTTTAGTTTTTTGGGTTATTTTATGTTCATCCTTACCATACAGTGTGATCACATCCTTGCTTTTGTACTTCTTTCTTTAACAAATCCCTAGAGAATTATGCAAGCTGTGCTTTATAAATTTATTTTTTGCGGAAAAAAATGTGCCTGCTGGACGTCTCAACACAGGAACTTGCATTTGAAAACCACAGGCTTGTTTTCTTCAGAAATCAGATGGACCTGCATTTTGTCACCATCCCACTGCTTTTTCAAATGTAGGACCCTGAATTTATTGCTGAATGTGATGCTGGCAAGTAGATGACCTACCTCTGTGTCTTTTATGCAAATGAAGAATTGTGTTAGGAAATTCCATATTTTTAGATTTTAGGCCTTTATTAAATAAGATGTTATAAATTTTTCCCCCAGTATTTATAGAGAGGCTATAGAGTATGTGCAGATCTGAAAACAAAGAGAGTTTTGTGCAATAGTAAAAAAGAAGATAAACATATGGGTTAACAGTTTTCTGTCTTCACAACGCACAACAAAACCTCACACAATCAGTTGTCCTTTATCTTCTTCAACAAGGAGGCAGATTTAACTCTTAAATATGGTAGGACTGGGGAATAAGTGGGCAAGGAACATTTTCCACTACATTATTTTTTTCTGAAAGTCCAGTTTAGTTTAATTAAAGCTCATCTGTGGGAAATAAATTTGTACTGTCCCTTAGGGCATGACAAGAATTAAGTCCTATGTAAAACATGAATTAATTTCTTGGAGTTAATGTCAACCCCATGGAAACTTGAAAAGTATGATAAACTATAATGATTAGGATTGCAAAATAATCAACTACTTTTGACAACTGATGTGAAATACAAAATAAAGTGGTTTATTTTACGCTACAGCGCAACATGCCAGAAAATACTAATATTGATTGATATTATGATGATAAGATTATATGACTTCATTTATTTTCCTCACACAGTTATGATGCATGTTTTATAATTTTTTTTAAACTGATATGTTTCTAGATTTTTGATGTTCATTTTTGTTGAAAAATTATTGAAACTTTCATTATGGCTACTGATGGTTACTGCTAACCACAGTGTCTGGTTAATTGCCTCCAGATTTCCAACCAGTTTTGGCTGCCACTTTTGCTCTGGAAGCTGCATCCCTCTGGCACATCTGATTCATTGAAACCTATAGGTGGCAGGTCCAGGGAGAAGGCAACTCTGTGTCATTAGTTCTTGCTATAATTTTCTGCCTGTGAAGGTTGTAAACATAGTAGTGAAATCACTTTTCAATTTATTTTTCACCTGCTCACCAGATTGTATTGTCCTCCAGGGTAAGGCATTCCCTCTGTTTCTCAAATCACTTCTGTGGCTTGTCTGTATTTTCAGTCTTGTTTCAGCTGTAGATGTCAGAACTGTGTCCAGGTTCTCTCTAAGACCACCTTGTGATATTATCACATACTCCCAATCTAGTCATTATCTTTCTGTCTAGGCATTGCACTGGAAAATACAGTCATTGCCTATCTTTAGTGATCTCTCGATGCTTCTGGCAATGCTGCTTGCCAGACTGTCATCTGTGTTTTACATTTCTTGCTCTTAAGTGTAATTCACAATTTGGTGCTCTGAAATATTTAAATGTGCTTGACTTACCAAGTAAATCACATTCCAGAGCTGCTATATCCTTATTATTCACCATTCTTTGTCATCCACACATTTTAATCAGTTATGATTCACATTTATGTAATCACTGAATAAATTAACCCTTGGACTTGAAATACCAGTGCCTGTGGAAGACCAGAAGAGTGCTCCTCTAAGATCATGATTCACCACTTTTAAAAAGCCCTATCAGCCAGTTTTTCAAACCCTTGCAACGATCCTGCATGGCAGTTTCTGTGTGTGAATCCTTGGCACCATAGCCAGGCTATAGCATCTCTCAAAAACAGCATTCCAGTCTGATATCCAGGAACTAGCATCACCTCAGGAGCAGTTATTACTGCTGCAAACTTGAACAAGAGGCAGCAATAAGTCACTGCCATCTGTGTAGATGCAAATGTCAAATACATTTTGTATGAAATTTAAGATGCAGTCTATAGAGTATCAATGCAAAATTGTCACATATATAGGATACTCACCACCCTTAAAGAGAACAGTTCTAAATACCTGATAGGGTGTGGTTTCAGTAACACCTGTGAGTCATCTAACAGATGGAGGCAATAAAATATTTGGTCTTGCAGTAAGCAATGTGGAAGGTGGGTAGGTTTTCTCCCCTCTCCCTTTCTGTAACTTCCTGCTTAAGTAGCTTGTCTGTATTTTTATTGTTAAAATTTTCTGGTGGTGGTGGTATTTCTTTTGCCCTGCCTTGCATTAATCACCTTCTGAAGGTACTGGAAAAGACTCAACTTCCTATATCTCAGTCCTATTTTGCAAGTTTATCCAAGAAATAGAGCCACTGAGTTGTGTAGGACATTTTGAAGGTTGGTAAAAAATGCTCCTGTCTTGAGGACACAGCTTCAAGTGACCTCAGCTGTCAGGTGTAGTATGTGGGAATATAACCAGCACTCTGGTGAGTTTGTAAAATCTTCTTACAAGTTACAGTTATCTCTATCTCCTTACCTGGTTTGTCAACTCTGAGATTAACTCTTCTCTCTTTCAAATTAATTTGAGTTATTTTATTTTATTTTATTTATTTTATTTTATTCCTAGCCTTAAAACTTCTTTCTAAATATAAACCAGATAAGTTTAGTGTGTCCATGGTGTACGTATTAGCAGTCGTTTGTTATTAATAATGTAAATACCTGCTCTCCATCTTAGAAAGTTTTTAGGATCTCTGATGTTCCATAGGTACTTCAGTTGTTTGTAATAGATTTAGGGTTATCTTTCTGAATAATAAAAGAAAATAGTTGCCTTAGCCTTTTTGTCTTGTCACACAAATTAAAAAATGTGCGAAGATTTGTAAGTCTTGTAAGCAAAATTCTGTGAATGTGAGTTTATTTTGGAAAATATATGCTTCCTGGTGAATGATGATTTGCTGAAGAAGACAGATTCAGGCAAGTTAAAAGTATTGGAAAACTTGAATCAGCAAATTCTGTTTAGCCAAAGGAATGAAGTAATCTGTAAATATATATATGAGTGTTATATGTATTTTTTGAGTACATGTAGATTTGTCTATAAATAAGTACTTTTAGATATGTTAAATTTTTTGTAATTATTTTGTAATTTATGTCTGCTAACAAAATATAACTTACTATTTGCTGCATCATATTCAGATATAAGAGACGGGCAAAGCAGATTTAAAATCTGCTGGTCAGTAGGTTTCCTGGAGAACTTGAGCTCTACTCACTGCTCTTATTATTATCTGCTTACAAGGCTATGTCCCAGGTGCCTGGTTATGCCTGTAGGCTGGGAATGCCCTTGGGGTTGAAACATCCCTCTGAGACTGAGGCAAGTGCCAAAACTTTTTCCATATTACAAGGAAATTTGGCCTTTGAAGATAACCATCCTTGAACTATGGAAAATAGGAGGAAGGATTAGCTACAAAGGAAGACATCAATTTATTCCTCCCACTCAGTTCTGCCTATGCTCCTATGCTGTCTGAGAATTTAAACATTGCTTTTTAATCCCTTATTAAAAATAATTTAGTGTGTGTGAGCTCAAATATTTGTTAGTGTGTAAACCACCCTGCTTTACAGAGGTATGTATGTTTTTTTATAAGTACACATTGTCTTAAGTTTTTTGAGAGTAGGGGTGAATAAGTATAAAAGCAGAAGTAAATCCATTCAGATCTAGGTGCAAGACTACTTTTATGTAGTGGAATAATAATTCACTGCTTGAGGAGATGAAAATAAATAGATATTTTCCCAGCCTACTTGTATCTTTTTAGTGATGTATGTTGATCAATTAAATTGAGAAAAAAGCCAATGACAGTTGCTACAAAGAACAAAATGGAGGCTTTTTAGATCAGAAAGCTCTACCAGAAAATGATAATGTCATCAGCATCGGCAGATTTGTTTATTTTGTATATTGAGTGCAAGGAAAAGTGATGAAGAAAACAAGGAATATTTAGCCTGTGATGAGTGTAGACAATACTGCTAAAGAATGTGAATCTTTTGACTGTTAGGTCAGCTACCTTTACTTGCAGTTCCATTTGGAGCACTGAGAGGGCTGCACATGTTGCACATAGTTCTAAAGCAGTGTGATGCCATTAACAAATTATTTTAATGTAGTCCAATTAATGCTGTTAGGAAGGGGAGAAGTCAGAGGGAGAGCCCTTTTCTGATCCTAAATTCAAA
Organism: Horornis vulcanius; assembly: GCA_013401035.1. Lineage (NCBI taxonomy): Eukaryota > Metazoa > Chordata > Aves > Passeriformes > Scotocercidae > Horornis > Horornis vulcanius. Next base: position 20,253 of record VZUA01007869.1, read on the forward strand.
CAGTGATCTTGGTCAGAGAAAACACCGTATCAAGGAGTCTTGCAAAACACTTAAAGCATATTAGTGTTGTGATAACCTCAGAGCTAATGGGATGTGCTATGACAAGCCTCTCCAAAAGTTTTCTAGCAGTAAGAGTGAAGAGTTGAAAGCTCAAAAAAGTGCTCTGAAGGTGCCTTTGCATGTGGTTGCCTATTTGTAAGCCTGGAATTAAACTGGGCGGGACAGCTTCTGAACCCGGTTGGCTTTGAAAGATGATGAGAACTGGAAGGGCTGAAATTTGGTTCTTGCTATGAAGAAACACATCAAATAATTCAGGACTGACATTCAGGGCCCTGGAAGGTAACAAGTACAGGTAAATAGAGACAGATACTGAAGAATTTTTGTATAGCAGTTGTACATCAGGTCTGTGTTTCAGATGCTGGATCACTTTCTGAGCTGGTACATCACCAAAGATCACTGAAAACATTCTCCTAGAAGAGATTGTGTCCATTGTCACCTTATTTGAAGTAGACACCCACAATTTAGGAAAATATCCATAATATCAGCAAAGATTATTTAAAAATCTTCCTGAAAATTGATTCAGTATTAATTGGTGATAGAAGGAGGTGTTATGCAGGCTCACCCTTTTAAATTAGAAGATCAGAATAAACATGCATTAAATTATTGAGGACAAAATTCTGTTTATAAAAGGATGAATTGGATGTGTACTTTTCAAAATTTTGAACCTTTCAACATTTTCTAGCAAGTCTTTGTGTCCTTAAAAAAAAAAGAAGTCAAGCAAACAGAAACCCCCCCAAAGCCCAAATCAACAACCCGATATGGAAGTTGCTCTATAGCATTTAGCCTTTTTGTTTTGCAGGCTGTTTCAACATAACCTAAACAGCTATGCCTATGAAGACAAGCTGAAAAGAACACGGCTTCAGAAGTCCTGTAGTATCTGCGGTCTAGGAGAAATTGATTTATTAATACATGGTTATGGTTCCTCACGCAAGCATTTGCTTTGAACAAACTGGGGCGTGCTCTCTAAGTACTGTCAGTATCAGAAACTAAGTCTTGCTTTATCCTTTCTGTGATGCAGCAAAGATGCCTTATAAATGAGGAGTAAAGTGACCTTACAGATGACGGTTTGTAGTTTTCCCTGTCAATCAAATGCATTTGTGTTGCCCTGCAATAGCACTGAATCATTCATGGAGCACTCTGTTACTTTACGTTTGTGGCAGTGGGTTAGCCCGCCGGGACCGCATAAAATGATGAGGCAGTGCGGAAAACGCGCGCCCGGATTCTCGCAGGGTTTTTTTCGCAGCTGGTTGATGACAACAGCTTGAGAGGCTCTCGCCCGCATCGTGCGGCCGCGGCGCCCGCCCTCCGCGGGAGCGCTCGGGACGCGGATCGGGGCGGAGCGGCCGGTCCCGCCCCGCCCCGCGGCCCCCCGGCTCCCTCCCGCTCCCTGCTTCCTTCCCTGCCTCTCTCCCTCCCTCGCTGGGNCCGGGCCGCGGCAGAGCCGGCGGCGGGGGCCGCCAGCCGGCGGCGGCGGCTGAGCGCCGAGGAGGGCATCTCCTTCGAGTACCACCGCTACGCCGAGCTGCGGGAGGCGCTGGTGGCCGTGTGGCTGCAGTGCCCCGCCATCAGCAGGATCTACACGGTGGGGCGCAGCGCCGAGGGCCGGGAGCTCCTGGTCATCGAGATCTCGGACCGCCCCGGCGAACACGAGCCCGGTAAGGGGGGGCGCTGCCCGCGGCCGGCGCTGCCGCACCTGTGCCAGGTAACGGCGGCGGCGCCGTCCCTGCAACGCCCGCTGCGGCACCGGCACCGGCTGTCAGCGATCGCCGCAGCCGGCGCGGGGTCGCTCGGTGCCGCTGCCGGCGGATTTAGCGCCCGATGCCGCAAGAAACGCCTGGATTCCCCGCGGGCACCCGGCGCGGGTTCGCTGGCAGGGCAGGCTGGCCGGCCGGCCGCCCTTCCCCGCACGAACCGCAGCGCCCGGGCAGCGGCGTGAGGCGGGAGCTTGCCCGTGGGAGCGGCGAGTCACGGCCAGGCTCTGTCCCCCGGGGATGTGTCGCCCACCGCGGCACGCTGGGCGCCGGCACGGGTGCCTCGGGATACGTGTTTGCGTGTTCTTAGAGTTTGGGACATCTTTATCGGAGGGAATGTGATTGATGACGTGCGCTTGTATTACACCTACGATTGTGTCTGTTTCATTGTTTCTGCTTTTAGAATTGATGGTGTCGCTAATGTGCGTATGTGAAAGGGCTTATCCGTGAAAGCTGCTCGGTACCTTTAGCCCAGCCACCAGCCTTCTGCAGTCATGTCCTCACATTTCCCTCACTGGGTTACAGCACAGGTCTGGAAGTCCGTGACTTTTAGGTGGAGGTGTGGCTTCTGTGGCTCTCCGAGGATTTGGCCAATACAATCAGTGCTTAATATTCTGCTTTATGACCTGAATATAACCTTGCTTTGTACCCTCAAGAGACTTAATGTTGGGGCTACAGAAAGAACTTGGAGGTTTTAGGATATTGGACATAAGGGGGATGTAAGAGGAAGGCAGGGTAGGACATCATTGTCTTGGAATGAAAATGTAGGGAATGCAGTGCAATTTGAAAAATTTCTTTGTGGTGTATTGCCATCTTGATAAGAGCGTGTGAAGATCCCGGAGCTGAGAATGGATCTATTGCCACTGTGTAATTTGCACACTAGAACGATAACATTTATTACTGGGATTTTGTGTTGCTGCTGGGGAATAGTCACTGTAGTTCCCAAGATTTATGTGACTGTTGTGTGAAGCCAGCTGAAGGGAGAAAAAGAGCAGCACACTGTGCAGTCTGAAATAGGGCTATGCCTGTTCCTGGAGACACACTTCTCTTGGTGTCAGTGATGTGAGAAAGGGTTTGTCATTGAGCCCAAGCTGAAGGCAATCCAGCAGTATATGAATAACAAACTGCAAAAAAGAAAAATTCCTATGGATTCCATCCACATACAAGCTATAGACAGTGTCAGACATTTCCTGGAACATGCTCGGCCCCTTACTAAGGGAGCCCTATAGACAAAAATACCACATGTTGCAATGTCCAAATCACGTGTCAGGGAATGTGATGAGTCCTTGCAATCTTTAGTGGTGGATGCTGAAAATGCTGGGTTTTGGAGAGGATTAACCAGGGTTTGAACCAGAGCAAATTCATTGTTTTATTTCAATCCTCACTTTCATTCTATGAAGTTCTGAACATTTCTCAAAAAGTGGAGAGCTACTCCTCTCTGCAGTGGTGCATGGGAGAAACTCAGGATCTTTTTGGAAAGGGCAGCAAGACAGACCTCATGCGTAGTTACCCTTGCACTCCTTAGAAAGAATTGAAAAATCATTGATACCACCCCTACTTTATTACACAGCCTAAGCACCTATATATTGTGCCAATGGTTGCATTAGAGGCGTTTTCTTCTTAAAAATGTGCCCTTTCTTCTACTGTGTTTATTTTTCTATGGGAGCTTTTTAAAGCTGTGCAGTAAAAGAAGTGGAGCCTTGTACCAACCCTGGCAGGAAATGTGAGACTGATTCTGCTCATACCTGAAGGGGGAACCCTGCTCACTCTGAGCATCTGTGCTTGATTCCCAGGGTAACAACCAAAATAAGGATATTTTGTGTGGTAAACCTTGCAGGATCAGAATCTGATTTATCATCATCTACCATTATTAAAAAACGATGGAATCTAAGACACACATATATACATACATATAGTTACTTCTCATTTTTCCCAGACAGCCAAAACGTTCTAGGTTCTGAACATAATCTGTTCCTGCAAGATATTCTGAGTGTCACAGGATTTATTTTTTAAATATAGGGAAGTATGAGCAAAATATATGCTGTGGTTCATAGATTTATAGTCTATAGAGAGCTCATGCTTCTAGAAGGCTGATGAGTACACAGGGGTGTTACCTGAATCATCTAGTGAACAGCTGTGAAACAAAAAAATGTTTGTGCTCACTTAGTGAGCAAGTTGATGACAAAATAGATCAGGAAAGTGTCAGCAAAGCGTCAGTAAAGACTCTTTGTACTGAGTAAAGAGGCTTTGTACTGAGTAAATCAAATACTGCGTATACATGCAACCATTGCATAATCACATGTATTGCATGGCTGTGTAACCTTGTGTGAATGCATTTGATCGTATGCAAGCATATAGACTAACTTTAATTTTAGAGTGTAGCTATTTTTGAAAATTAATTTGTAATATATGAGCAATGTTCGAAAAAATCGCTTGAGAGAAATAGGAAACTTCAGAAATGTGCTTTAGATTTCCAAGGCAACTGGAAAAAATCCTCAGTGAATGAAAAAAACTGGAACAAATCATAAAGTCCTCATTTTTTCCTGGGGTAAATATTCATTAGGAGGATTTTCTTTAAGGCCTGATACTGCATTGGAAGTCAGAATGACTTCTTATGAGCTAGTCTGGTTTCTTGCATAATCATACCAAGTGTCTTTGCAAGTCTTGAAAGCCCAAATTAGTCACTTGGGCGCTGTGAGCTGAGCCTTCACTGAGCTCTTCCCTGGGACATGATAAATGCCAGAAGCGTGAGACTGCCTGAAGTTTCTGATGCTCCATGAAACACTTAGAGATTGTGCTGCCTTTCTGCAAACCTGAACACCACACTACCTGGGCTTCAACTGTGCTTCATGCCAAGCAGTGTTTGGGCTAATATTTGTAATTTTGTGCATTTTGTGGTGGGTTTTTGTTTTTTGTGTTTTCTCAGATGTTTGTTTGGGCATTTATTGTGGCAACAGTTTCTTTAGGCTGACACTACACTTGTTTGGGAGATTAGAGCCTGCAATCACAGATGGAAAAGGAGCCCTTGAATAAGGAAAAGCACAACCCGGAGATGAAGGCATTTGAGCTTTATCCAGTTTAATAGCAAGGCAGAAAACGTCACTTTGAATTGCTGAGGACAAGGCAGTGAAGGTGGAAGAAGACTTGAATGAGACTGTGTCAGGGGTTACATGTAGAAGGGGTTGCATGAATGCAGACTGGGAGCAATCAAAATGTTTTGGAGTAGCTTTGATTACGTGAGAAAATACAGTTTTCTCCATCTGCTCACCAAAAATTGGCAAAGTTGACAGAAGGCAGTGGACAGCAAGGTCAGATAAAAAAAGTTTGTGCTTTACCATCAAATGTCCTCTTTTCCCCTGGTCCACCATCAACTTCCCACAATCTCTTTCTCATTATAGTTTTTTTTTTTTTTCTGGGACAAACTAAGCAATAGTTTACCTTAGTTCACATGCGGGAGAATACCAACTACTTTTGAGAGGAAATAGTCTCTTGCTGTGGATGTCTGTTGTTCTGTTGAACAGAATGTTAATGATTTTATTGTTCGTCCTTTTCCCCACAAGCATCTTTAAAAATACTTGAAATAGAAGGAAATGGTTAATTTGTAGTTGAGTGAGACAACTGATTTTCTAGAAAATTACATAGTTTGCAGTTCCAAACAACAAAGCATCGTGAAGTGGGGAGGCAGGAGCACACCGTGTGTGAGTTGAGCAGCGCAGCTGTGACTTGGAACATTCACAGGGCCCTGTGGGTGTGACTTCAGTCAATTTTATGAGGTGCAACTCTGCTACAGTAATCATTGGACCCATCACTTTATCAAAGACTCCACTTGGCAGGGTGAGGAAATGAGTTGGGTCGGTCACTGCTGGCACTGAGAGTAAATAAGCTTCTTGGCTTCCCAAATTGCAGCTCCTGTACTCTCCCCTCCAAAGCCCCCAGATGTGAGGCTCTCAGTTTCTCACACCTCAGCTATGCAGTGCTAGAGCCATTTCCTGCTGCAAAAAAATAATTAGAGGGTGACTAAGAGAGAAGTAAAAATCATAGCTCTATGTTGATGAATGGAGAAATCCAAGATCTGTCTGCTAATACAAACAGGTTTTTATTCTATCAGTGAAGTGCTCCCATATTCATCTGTGGCACTAGCCATGTGAGCTGGTACTTTCAGTGGCAAGAAGTTGCAATAAGCAAAGCTGATGAATTTAGAGGAAGAAAAATTGTTTCTCATGGTGTCTTCATCACTGTTGCACGAAACCCATTTTAAAATATTTCTTGATTTATTGTAATCTAAATGACTCCACAGCCATTTAAGAGAACCCTGAGCAAGTGCTGCTCTTTTTCAAAAGAGAGAGCAGGAAGAAGAACGAGCAAACATGTAGGGGGCTGCTGAGGTTTCAGCCCAGCATGGGCAGGGATCAGCTGTGCTGCTGTAGGTGGCAGCCTGAGTGGGGAGACCACTGGATGTCACCTGTGGGTCTCATGGGCTGCCCTACTTCAGATGAGTGGGTGCAGTGCTGGGGTTGGTGGCAGGGTGTTGTATCACTGGTGATGTCAGAGAGCACACAGCTTGTCTCATGGTTATGGTGATGTCATCAGAATCAGCTGTTCTAACATCATTAACTACACTTGATTTTCTATATCTTTTCCTTGCGCTCCAAATCTGCACATAAAAATCTGAGGAGCTCTTTGATTGGACCTGTTGATCTTTCCCATATTTGCAAAGCATTAATACAAATTTCATATGGCAAGAGCTTGTTATTAAATCTAGATATTAGAGAGCAAGGCTAATTTGTGCGCTCGAGGTTTAAGCAAACACTGGTTTTTATCAAGGGCCACTAATATAGTGTTCCCTTTTTGAAGGGTACAGGGCTGGTAGCTGGTAAATGTGCGTGCACTTTGCTCATACTCATCCAGCTGCAGTGCATAAAGGTTGGGGCTGTAAATAGGTCGGTGTCAGCAGAAAGCTTTGTATCAGGAATACAGGAGATGCTGTGCTGACCCTGTTGTGCTTTCACCCTTTCTGTCAGCTGTGGTTTAGCTGCTTTCCTGGCTTAGGTTTGCAATCCTCTTTAAAGGTGAGCTGTTGTCTGGGCACCTGCAGCACCAGATGAGTGGGAACAGGGCAGCTGCTGGTGTCTCTATAGGAATGGATAGAAAATGCAGAGTAAAACATGGTTGAACTTACTCCTCATGTAGCCTTCTGCAGTTGGAATTTTTCTTTCCTTTGTGCCTCAGGGAACAGATTTTCTTTCAGAGCTTGTGAGGATGTTCTGGCTTTCTCATCAAACACTGTCAGGGATATGCTACTGACTTGCCTGCTGGGAGTGCAGATCTGGGGCGGGTTGTACCTCCTGCATTCTACAGAAGGCTGAGAAGCTGTAATTACCTTTCCAGCAAAAGCCCTTCTGGGTTTTTATGCCGGTTGGGGTATCCCCCTGAAGTCACCCAACCAGGATTTGGCCTGGGGTAGTTTCTGGCAGGATGATTGTAATGCTGCCTGGGTTCAGAGTGGGATGTTCAATGTCCTTCACAGACTGAGCAGGTTGTGCAGGTCTCGGGAGGGCTGTAGAGCAGCATGAAGATGGCTGCATGTACGTGCTGAGTGAATTTTTTAGACTTTTAGATTTTTCTTGCTTAATTTTATCTTTTTAAAATAATATTTCCTTAAAAGTTCTGATTTCATCCAACCTCAGTTCTCATGTTCAGCTAAAAATAGAGATGTGGAATACAGAGGGAAAAATGTCTCACAGAACTGGTGCAAACCAGGGAGAGGCAGACACGTTTACAGCTCACATTCGCAGCTAGTTGTTAATGCTATTCACGTTCCCATTGAAGTCAATGGAAATTCCCAGGAAGTGTGGTTAGGCAGCTGTGCTAGGCAGTCTGCAACGTTCTCGAGAGATACAATGCTCTCACTCCAAATCTCTTCGCTGACTGAGGTATTTAAAGACTTCCCTTTTTGCTAGAACATTTGGAAAAGGGTTAACAGAGGCTGTGTGCTATCTGCGGAAACACTGTGAATCCCAGCTACTGCACCTCAGCAGTTTATCTTTTATTTACTGGCATAACACAAATGGTAAACAAGCTGGGGTAAAAAGGTCTGTAATCATTAAGAATAAACATGACTCTACAGAAGGCAGTTGTTTTGCTTTTCAGGCTTAAATGAGTCTGAGTATGCAGAATATTCAGGGTTTGTTGATCTGACCCTGACTGCTTTTGACAATCTCACTCTTTTTGAAAAAGTTGATAACTTTAATTTCTTTCAAAGAGAAGAGTTGTCATCACCTCCCACACCTTCAGAATGCCTTAACAGTTTCCAAAGAAAACAGAAGGGGGGCCTGTTCTGTCATTGTCTTGGCTTAAACTGATGTTTTATTAGGGTGACAATAATGCAAACTCCAGAGAATTCGTGAGTAGTCTGTGAAGCATAGGTATTTCCCAAGATTTTGTGACATGTATTGTTGAAGCCAGTAAATTGTAGTTGTGTGATTTATCAAAAGTGACCTCATTATTTAAACATTTTAATTTTTTTTTAGGAGTAATTTTATTATTCTGTAATTTAGTAACCAATATCTCAAGCCTTTAAATTACATGGAGGGTGAAAACCACAAGAGAGGTCCTCCAATTTCAGAATAAACACAAATTTTTGGTTGTAACAGTGGAGTTGCTGCTAGCATCAGCTGATAATTTAGTATTAAAACTTGTTTGGAATTAGTTTTGTGTTCATTACATCTAATTTCTCTTTTCAAAAATGGCATGTGATTTAGAAGCATACATACTAGGCATGCATATTCATGCTGTAATCTCTCTTTTCCTGGTCAGCAGGAACACCTCTTGGCTACACTTCAGTGCCCTCTGAAAGCATCTGTTTTATCTACTGACTGTAAGATGAGCTAACATTGGGTAGGCTTCTGACTTAGGAATGTGTGCAAGAGCTTGTGATTAAGATCTGGTGAATCCCAGCCTTCATGTATCATCATCTAATATACCTTGTTGTGCTTTATGTGCTATCTTTGCAAAACATACAGTTTATGAACCCTGTCTGAGCTTTTTTCAGCAGATTAATTTATTTTGTTAAATCCTCATACCTATTTTAATTCATATTTCTCCTAAGAAAAAGAAACAAAACAAAAACATCATGTCTCATCTTTTTTTGTTCTACAT
>VZUA01007870.1:4838-26761 GCA_013401035.1 Horornis vulcanius
CTAACAAATGCAGTTTAAATGGGTTTGTTTATATGGCGTGGAATTGGAAAGGCCCAAACTAACCAGGCTTTGCACAATGTGGCCTTCTTCCAAATTAATCTAAAATATTTTAATCCCTCTGGAGTTTCTTTATCCTCTGCATCTGTGCTATAGCGGAGACACATTTTTAACATTTCTTGGAGGAAAATTACCTTTTTTCCCCTCCAACTGTACTCAGCAAGGTCAATGGAGCACTGTTATATGCCATTTAAACATCTGAGATTCATCATATATCTGCACAACAGAGAGAATCATCATAAAAGCTCTAATGAATCCCGACTGCTAGCCAAGGAAGGGAGTCCCTTACGGATACTGGGGATTAGAAGCAAAGAATACACGCAAAACACAGGTTTTTACACTTCAGCTTTTGCAATTAGTAACTGAACTGCCCCTCAAGAAGGGAGCAGGGAATGTTTGTGACCCTTAAAAGGATTCTGGCAGATCACACCGTGCTTGAGCCAAATTCTGAAGTCGTTGCATGGGCCAAGATGTTCTTGGGGTCTGGCTGGGAGCAAAGGGGTCCCCTCTCCTTGTGGGACCAGCCTGGAGGGGCTTCTTGCCCCTGGGGAAGGAGATGCTCCAAGACATGGACAAGTTCCAGTGCTGGCTCCCTCAGCCCCTGCCTGTGTGCCTGTACTTGGTTTTTTAGGCTTTCTTGGTCTTCTTGTTCAGCAGCAAGTTTATGGGTCTGAACTAATTTTTACTGCCCTGGAATTGAAATACTGAGAGAGGCCTAAAAATTGTAATTTCTGTGAAATTATTTTCCGGGCGTTTCAGAAGCCACTGCTACCCCTCCAGTTGCCTGTAGTTCCACTCAGCCTGAAATGGCCACAGGGAGCAGATACAGCTTGGTTTTTTTGGGATGTTTTATCTGGAATACTTTCAAATGGGCATTTTTATCTGAAATAATATTATTTAGCTTTTTTTTTTTTTCTTGGTAGATGACACCAGGGCTGGTTTAAACATCTGTGTTTGTTCTAGACTCATCAACCCACTGAGTCCTGCAGGATCATGAAGTTCAGATAATTTTAGGATTGAACCTCTGGTGGGAAAATGAAACACTGAAGACCTCTGCTCTGTGAAGGCCTAGGGTTTTAGCACGGTTGTTTTTTAATTCTCAGCACTGAAGTCCTGCAGGGTTTATAGAGAAATGAGCTTCTCTGCCACCCTCAGGACAGGCTGGTGGCCTTCTCCTTAATCCTGGTGGCCTCTGCCTTTCCCAGCTGTGATGTGTAGGGAGCAGTGCTGCAGGACATGGGCTGTGGGATGGCACACAGGGACAGTGATGGTCCCAGTGAAATCATCACCCCAGGCTGGCCCTGCTCTCACATGAACAATCACACCTACCTCAAACACATTTTCCCCACCTTTTCACGTAGCCAGAGGTATTTTTTGGACCATTGCAAGCCATACAGTAATGGAATAAATTCCAAGTGCAGCAGGAGACCACATTGGAGGAAAAACTCATTATGTGCCAAGGGCATTTCTTTTACTTTTTCTCCCGGTACTGGAAAATATTCCCTAAATAATACATCTGGATGTGGAGGAGAAGAGAGGGAAAAGATGAAAAACAATCCTTTAAATTCAGTAGGAGCCTATTTAATGGCTTGTTTAATCTGCCAGCTGGCACAGCATTGACTTCTTGCTGCACATACTTTAAGAAGACCTATGTAGTTCTTGGAAGTGAGTTTATATTAAGTTGTAGAAACTTAAATATGGATAAATTGGCAAGGCTGCTTTTTGGTACTTAATAGAAATCAAGAAACTGCTTAGTCATCTCCAAAGATATTTCTGTCTCCTTTTTAATATAAATACCATAGTAATGTGGCCTTTAAGCAGTAGCAAAGACAGAAAAAATTCAGATCTGTTCCCTGTGTGTGCCCTCTTTGAAGTACGTGCACTTTGAAATCACATGAATTCCCTGTACAACACCCTGCTTTGGGCAGTGTTTTTATAGTGTTGTTTGTGACACCATTTTCTTTGAAGTAACATTATGAGTTTGCACATTATGATTTTGTGCCTTTTGCAGCACTCCCTGGCTAAGAAAACTTGTGTTATCTTTATGTGGATTTTATTAGGGGTGGCTTGCAAGTGATATCACCTAATGGGCTCTCCAGGGTATAGTTTGCATCTATTTTGTGTGACTCTAAGTGTTGATGCTTTTTGGATTTTAATTGGCTTTGTGTGAAGGTAGATGGGTGCAACTAAGAGCAAATGTGATGTGCAGTGTGCTTGTGTATATAATTACATTTACACTTTCTGTTCCTGAAAAGTTGGGCTGCACCAAGATGCATGTCTTCTGTTTTCAATTACTTTCAGCAGTGGAAAAGCAAGGGAGAAAGGATTTAACTAGAGAGCAACCTGTCTTTTATGTTTAGGGACTCCTTTAACAGGATCTGAAGTGACACTTGTCAGTATTTACAAGCTGTAAAGGTTTTATTTGATTCAGGTAAGCATTGGAAAATCTGGCTGTTTATTTATGATTTTCAGATATGGCTTTTATTTCCTTTGTTCTCCTTAAGGGTCCAAGCTATTTTCAGGTTGATGAGGTGGGCTTTTCTGGTGTTTTTGGCTTTTATTTTTAATCTAGGGTATAGATTGTAAGAATCTTCAGGGTTTGCACATGCTATTATCTGGGACTTTGGTTTAATTCTTCTCTGCACCCTGTGGCTGTGAAAAAGGGGCTTCATGTGCCTCTGGTGCCCAGACCTTACACTGTGACCTGTCACGTGTGCTCTGTGTCTCAGTCTGAGCTGGGTGGAATTACAGGGCAGAAAGGGAGGCTGCAGGAGAGCCCAGGGGGTTTTGCATCCTTATGGAAGGGGATTTAGGGAATGGCAGTAGGTAACATTTAGTACAGAAATTATTTTTCCCCCACCTATTTTTTTGATGGATTTTTTTTTTCTGGACCACACAGATCTCTAAGGCGCTGTTCCTAAATAAATGAAACAATTAAAAAATTTATTTGCTTTATGCAGTGCTCAAGTGTAGCTTTCTTTTGACACATTAATGCAAAGCATTTATGTGTATCAGTGTGCACACAGGATGCTGCCAGGTCTCACCTGTCTTGTTGATTGCCCTCTGAGCCAGGCCAAAGCCTCACTGCTGTTGGGTCTTCTGGTTTGGTGACATTGTTGTGTTTTTCCTTGTTTTCAGCTGACCTCAGCCTGTAGTGGGGGTGTGTGATGTAGACTTTGAGGGATATACATCTATTTTGTGACACCCTGTTTGAATGGTCATGTCGAAAGGCTTTGTGGTTTTGCTGCCCTGTTTTAGCTCTTTAAAGCCAGGACTGACCTCCTTGTTCAACTTTCAACCAAAATGACACAGAATTGCTGCTCATTAGAGGTAAATTGATCGACCTACTTGGCAGGAAACAATCTGGGTCTCATTTTCAAAGGTGTCCAGAAGTGTGAGCTGGAAAAGCCTGGCAGAAAATTCTACAGCTGGATCCATTCCATGTGGAATTCCACAGATTTCCATGATGTTCTGCCATTGAATGATTGGGCTTTCAGCTGCAATGGTGACATGTCTTGTTTTGGTGTAAGTGTAAAGATATTGGGAGAGAAGATGAGTTAAAGTTTAAAACCAACTGGCAACACCTTGAAAATTTCTCATTTGTTTCTTCCAAGGAACTGGTTGGATCCAAAATATTCAGTGTCTCTTAGGGCAAAGCTAGTGACATCAGCAAACCGAAGAACTTTATGTGTGTTGGGTTTTTTTGGTCATATTTCTTTTTTCTTTAAAAATGCAGGGATGATCTCTAAAACCTTGTATTGTTGCTTGGTGTTGGCTCAACAGAGCCCCCCCAACTCTCATTAGAGTTTATGTTGATCAGCACTAGGCAGAGCTGGATGCTAGAGCTGCATGTTTTAACACAAAAAGAAAAAAGGGTTGAAAACACAAAACTGAAGCCACAGTAAGCTGGCTGCATTGTATCTTCATATTATTTTCTATTGCTATTTTATGACTGACTATGTAGCTTAATGTATCATGATTTTGTATTTTGAAGCACGTTCCAGAAAACATGTGGAGTTTGAAGCCTGGCTGAGCGAATATTGCTGTTGGAACCTTACCTTAAGATTTGCTCAAACATTTCATTATTTTTAATGGCATTGCCTTAGCCTTTTAATTCAAGACCTGAGAGATACAGAGAAAGTGTGTAAATAGAGCTAAAACATTTGTAAAACCCGCTTGGAAACAAATACATTCAGAAAATGTATTGGTGAAGCTTTTCCACAGTTGTGCAGCTGCTTCTGCCTGTGTGATAATCTTTTCCTTTCTCTGTTTTTGTTTCTTTTTTTTTCCCTAACAGAAATCAGTGGGAAATTGGCATTGTCATTTAACAGGGCAAGAAGTGCACTCTCCTCTTTAATATGTCTTGGTCATCTGAGCTAGTTGTTCTTTCCTATTATTAAGAACAAAGAGCTCCTGGCTGGAAGAGAGGCTGCTGGTGGAAGCACATAAAAGGCAAGAGTTGTTGGTGTATGATAGCCCATGAGCTTGCTTCCCAGTGTTTGCAGGAAAATGAATGCAAGTCAGAGCTCATTTGGGGGTTAAGCACTTTTACAAATGGTTTTGTGGGCTACAAAATCCTTTCTGTTCCTGTGTGTTTGGCCTTGTTGTCCTTACCTGGGTTATTTTCACTCATGTTAAACATTGGTAAAGGGCAATGAAGCTTTTACTGCACTTTGTAGCTACAGCAAAGGCTAAGGGTTTCCTCAGTGATAATGGTACGTGCAAAAATAACTCATTTCCCACAAGTAAAGATTGCAAGAGTAAAAGCAATTCTGCCTTTGCATGTGTGGGCACAAAGGTTCAAGAGGATGAAGCAGCCTAGATTGGCAAAATCTGAGATTACACCAGTTTCTGGTGTGCAGGGTATGCCCATCAAGCTTTCATTGTGTATTTTAGATGAATCTGGCCTGTGAGGGTGGAATCCAGCCCTGATTGAAGTCTCTGGGAAGTGTGCCAAAGATTCCAACAGGACCAAGATTTCAACTCTAGTTTGTATACGAATAATATTTCAGTATCTTCTGATCTTTGGGGACAACATATTTGAAATGTTTCAGAGGACACTTGAAGGGGAGAGTCAAGGGTCGATCCCTCCCCCATGAGAACCAGTGGCTGTGCCAGCAGCTTCCAGCTATGCCTTGTTTCTCCCTTCCTCTGCTACTGGGAAATGATGGACAAATGTCACAGAGATCAGGGGTGGGACCAGAATATGCAAATCCAAATGTCAAGAGAAAGCTCTGCCCCGCCCTGAAGTCAATGTGCAGTGGAGGAAAGGAGAGGAAGGAAGTAGGAGGAGTGGAAATGGCAGTCAGCCTGCCTAAGGGAGTGAAGATAAATGGGGACTTTCCACTGCAACTGAGCGCTCTGGGATGAGAGCTGCTGCTGCTGCAGCACCAGTGCTTGCTGACACCTCTGGGGCAGTGCAGCTCTGCCCCAGGGCTCAGTTAGATCAGGGACACAAGAAATGGACCAGCCGTGGATCTTTCAGTTGGAGACCCTGATGCCTTAGGATTTTAGCTTTTATATTTTCATATATTTGTAATCCTGCAGTGCTTTAGTGTCTAAACTCCATATACAGTGTGAGCTGCTGCTTTCCCAATTTGGTCAGACACAACAATTCCTGGGAATTCAAGGACACCTCACTGCCTCAGGCCCTGAGAGATGTAAAACAAAAGTGAGTTGGGGACCAAACTTGGAGTAAATTACTTCCTTACCTGAAGCTGTAATCGGAAGATTAACAATATGCAAATGGACCAAATTTATCAAAGAGTGAAAACCCATGGTCTATTTTTGGGTGTAGCCCCTGGGTGAGCTTCATCTGCCCTAAGTGCACCTGAAGGCCCTTCAACAAATACAACTGCTTTTTATTCCCTTAATTTTGTCTGGCCTCTGTTTTTAGGAGGTCCCAATACGACATCAACCCAAGGATTGAACTCTGGCAGGAACAAAGTCCTATAAAAAGCTCCCTGTCAGCATTTTCATGTGTTTGTGTAGCAGCAGGAGCTGTCACAGGGCCTGGCATCTCCAAAAACAGCGTGCTGTACATTTTGGGGGCCTGTGCTGGAGGCAGGGTGGGTGAAACCTGTTCAGCACCTACTGCACTTGAGGGCCTGGTCCTGTGGGCTGTCAGTAGTTTGCAAAGCACCAGCTGGGAATCTCTATCTGAACAAAAAATGTGCAATAATCACTGCATATTTTTGTTCAGGATGCCACAGAGATGTTCACTAATATATTCATCAGGTTTGTAAATGCCCCACCAATGTACATGAGCTTTTTTCACTCCCATGCAAGATGAGATGGAAAATATACTTTGTACCAAAAGCAGTGATTTTAACAGATGGGGGAGGGGTTTGATTTCCATGTTGGAATTCATTGTAATTCACTGCCTTCTTCTCATGAAGTCAGTTGTTTGGAAATACACATGTAGCCAGAAGTGAAACGTTTGAAGAACTGAAAATTGGACCTTGAGAAAACACCAAAGTTTAATTTCCTTATGCTAAGGTTGGTTTGCCATTGATGAATTTCCCTTAGAAGTCCTAAGGAGCATGGTCAGATGAAACAAGGAGCAGCTACATTGGAATGAAACTGTGTTCATGTGACCCAGTATATTTATTGTGCCTCAAGTCCCAAATGAGCTGTCCTGTTTGGGAAGGAATTAAGCTGCTTGATAGGGGTTTGTGTGTACATGCATATGTACAAGTTTATTTTCTGCAGTCAACATGAATACTTGGCCAAGCTTACAAAACAATTGCAGATGTGGTTTTGCTTGAAAGGAACATTGAAAATGAATTTATGGAGCCTTACTGTTGGTAATATATGATTCCAGTGGTATCTAACATCTCAGACTAAAGAGGGAGCGTGCATGAGGTGTGACAAAGGAGAAACCAGCCCTTTGAACTCCACCTTTTGATTTCAATGAAGTCATGCCTGTTTCTGGAAGACCTGAGTGGCACTGAATGCTTCTAAAGCAGAATTAATAGGGGAGCAATGAAAATAATTTCCAAATGTTTTCTGACAGATTCTAATAAAAAACACATTTATTTGTTTTGACTGAAGATAGATTAAGGAACCCTAATTCTCCCAGATATTGCAGTAGAATGCTTGTCATACCTGCATTTCACGGGTGCCAGATTAAACAAGTCACATTTAGACAATGAGTGTTGCTTGCTGAGTTGCTTTTAGCTTCAAAAGGGGCAATGCAGAGGTTATGTTTTCACTTCTGAGGTGGAGGAGGTAGAAAGAAAGGGCAATGGTAGTCTTAGGGATACAGTAGATGTCATGGCATTTAGCCAGATGTAAAATATCCTTTGTGCTTCTCTCTGACCAGTCCTTTGCTGATGTTTGAAAGCCCCACGCCCTGACACCAGGGCTTTGAGCCACCTGCGGTGACACAAATGGGAAAATGGGACACTTGGATTAGTGGGGTACCAGTCACAAAGCTGCATGCGGTCTTGGTTCGAGTCAAAATTTAGTGAGAAGTTTGATGGTTTTGGTGGCAGTACTAAGAAAAATAAAGAGGGCAATGAGAGCAGTAACTCATGACTTCTGTCACCACCTGACCCTGCAGTGAGGACGGGTCAGAGGACAGTCAAAGGTTTGACATTTTCCACGTGGGAAACCTTGGTGTAGCTGGACTTGGAAGGGCCCTGGAATTTTCCCCAGCTCCTGCAGGACTGAGATTCCAGGGTAGTGCAGGATGGGTCTGTGCTGGTGCCCCGCTGCACTCACCAGCCTGAGAGGCTTCTTGGGCTCTGAAAGGCAGGGACACACCCCAGGCACAGCCTGCTGGGGTCTTCAGAAACACACCATGGGAAATTCAGCAGAAGATTTCTCTTGTTACCAAGAAACTTAGGCCAAATCCCCTTGCTTCCCTTCAGGTGGAGGAGGAAATTGGGAAATTTGTCCTTGTGCTAAGAGGGAAGTAGGGTGGAATGTGCTTGTGAGATACAGCCAGGCATGGCCAGCACAGAGCCCCGTGCAGTACATGGCTGTGCTGTATCAGGGAACATACTTTTGTTTGAAGTTGGTTCTTTTTTACTTTTTTTGGAGTTTTTATGCTTTGTTCTTGGCTCAACCAGGTTGAAGCTGTGCAGAAGTTCAGCCTCAATGTGGCAGCCTGGGAGCTCATGCAGTGTAATGGAAAGGTGACTGGGAGGTCTTGAAAGACATTTCTGGTTAAAGTCCTGAGTAATAGTTTGCATTTTGCTTGCTGCCAGGCTGGCTCATCTTTTTTTAAGGTCTCCTGGATGCTGAGCTCTCTCTGAAACCCGTGCTGGGAATAGGGTGAGGGCAGTTTTAAATCTGAGCCAGAGCAGGAGGTCATTTTGCTCTCCACACTGGATTATACAATTATATGGTTGTGTGTGTATTTCCACTCAGCCAATTTATTGTTTGTTTTCAAAGAGCATATTCCCACCAAGCGCTACTAAAATATTTTGTCACATATTTGCAATTACTCTGCGCCTTCCTCTGATTTTCTACCTGCATGAAAGGTTGAAGAAAGGAGGCAGAATTTTCAAAATCTGTCATGGGAGACTTTGGGGAGTGGGGACTCCCCAAAGTTTGGGACTCACCTAAAGGGGGGTGGGACTTGCAAATGTGTGCTTTGTTCTGGGAATGATGAACTGTGGCTGTCCTTGATGAAATTAATATTTAGAAAGACAATGAAAAACTCAACAAATTCTAGCAATAAACCATAGTCAGCTGAAGATCACAGGCATTATTTGAAGTACAGGGTGGGAGGGACTGGTATTGCTTTTGAAAGGAGGGTTTTTTGGGGAGGGGAGAGATGATATTTTCAGGACATGCTTTGCTGTGATTGATTCAAACAAAGTGGCAATTTAGGTAAATTCTTCCACAGGTCCCTCCTTTGAAACTGGTGGTGGAAAACCCCCAAAGTTTACTTCAGATTATTTCAGTGGTGTAAAAGCTGAAAAGATGCTGAGGGTCTTGCTTTGAAGTAGAAACAGCAAAACTGATGGACCTTTTCACACTGTAAGAGTAGCCCATGTTCCAGTAATTTGCACATAGGTGTGGATGCCAGGGGAATAGAACTGGTCAAATAATTTCAGACATCTACATCTATTTGATAAATACATACATACTTATGCTTCTTTAAAATATATTGGTGTCTTCTAGGTGAAGTAGATGGAAATACCTGGAAATAATTGAAAAAAAAAATGGAGGTATCAAAATATTTTCCATTTTAATTTGAACCCCCAAAATTTTATGTTTTAAAATAAAACTAGGGAATTTTTCTTTTTGAGGTTGAATGAAACATTGCTTTTGAAACGGTTTCCTTGGGATAGTTTTCCTCTTTTCAGAAAATGAAACTTTTTTTGGTTTGACACCAACTTATTAAAAGTAAGTGTTCCAGGAAAACAAATATACAATTAAAGAGTAGAAAAATAAAATGTCTTTGCACACCTTGGAAGGTCACACAGAGAGACATTTTCACAAGTGGCTTTGAAGGCAGGCCCTGGAGGGGAGCTGGGTGGAATGTTACATTTTTTCCCAGGATGTTTATTCATGAGCAATTTTAATCTTAAAAAGAGAAGCACTAAAATGTGCACACTCCAAAAAATAGCTTGTAGAAAACTCTTCTAATAATTGGCACCTGCCTCAATAAGTAAAGCAGTTTCTGAGTCTTCTGAAAATCTGAGATTTTAGACTATGTATTTAAAAATGTGCTTTATATATATTTTTGTAGAAATAGGAAGAAATTTTAGATTGATGTTATTGTCTAGTGGTTCTCAGAGGCTGAATGACAGCTTGTCATTTTTGGGGAGGCAGTGAACAGCAGTGAGAAGTTGACTTCTTCAAGTGAACCTTCTGGCTGTTGACTCCTTTTCTTGCACTAGTGTGGCCTTGCTAGCTAAAGGTCAGGCTCTTCACCCTGAGCTCCATTTCCCAAAGTGCCTTCCTGATTTTTGAAGGAAATATTTGGATTGCAAGCCCTGTGAATGTCATGCAGTGCCTCAGTGCTCTGAGAGGAGACACTGCACTGGAATAAACCCTTGACATCCTCCCAAGGCATGCATCCATCTGACCTTCACTGCACCACAGAGCAGTACCCCCAGGATGGGGAAAATCTGCTGATCAGGGAACTCCTTATCACTGCTGGGCAATCTCCCCAGTGCTCCTGGGAAGGAAAAGAGGGGAGGAAGAACAGAAATAGTTCTGGGTTGTTGTTGTTATGCTCCTCAGACTTCCTCGTGAGGAAGAGCTTGAGCTGTCGGAGATGAGAGGTGGTGCTGAGAAAGGGGAGGGGTGGAGGGTGGGCTGGGGAATTTGGGGAGGACATGGGGATAATGTTGGTGCACAGAGCCTCGAGCAACCCAGAAGGAACCCAGAAGGAAAGGGTGTGCCTGGAGAGGTGGAGAGAGGGATGTGCCTGGCAGCCTGGAGGTGATGGAGGCGCACATAAATCAGATATCAAAGCTTTGGGGAGGTAAAGCAGGAAGAAGCTTTGGGATTGTTGTTTCTAGCATGTGAGCTGTCATCCTAACAGTCAGCTCCTTGTTTTAATCCCTGATGGTGACTGTGCTCTGTAAATGTGCTGCCTGGTACAGTCTTAGCTCCTGAGGATGCTGTCCTTGCACAGAAACCCAGGGTGCTGTTTTGAACTTGTCCTGTGGTGTACCTTTCCTTCTTTGAGCCTTGTCTCCCAGCCAGGGGGAACCACATCAGCCCTGCAACTCCCAGGCCATCCAGCAAAGAAACTGGGGCCAGATTTAGTGCACATGTGGGCTGAGATGGAAACACTTCTTGGGAGAAAAAGGAAAATTTGCTCTTCTGGGTTCGCTAAGGAGGACCCAGTGCTAAAAGTAAACACAAGATTGGCAAAAAAATCTTGTTACAACTTGCTTTTTAGATATATGGTCTAATTGAATTTAAAAAAAAAAAAAAAAGAGGTAAGCAGCAGCAGTTGTAGTGTCTCTATCAGATCTGCAAAATTAATGTTTCTTTTGAATCTCCACAAAACAACCCCAGACAAACGCGGGGAAAATCACATCAACAACAACAAAAATTAAAATCCTCCAATCTGGGAACGAATCAGAAAGAAAAATACCCCCAGGGAAAGTAAACTAATAAAATAACCTTCACAAAACCCCTGCCCTCAGCAGCGTTTTAATCCAAAAAAAGGGGGCAGGAAAAGCCAGGAGCTCCCTGAAGCCACGCAAGGCTTTGCTGGTGCCAGTGATTTTATGGGGAGGGCAGGAATATAAAGAAGACAGATCTCCATCTGCAGAGAGCTTCAAATAATGCCCAAATGCACCTTGGCTTGGTTTCCCTCCAGCTCCTGAGCCACCTTTGGAAGTTTTAGCACGGTGGCTTTCCCTGTGGAGTGACGGGCTGGGAAAAGTGGATTTTTTTTGGGGGGGGGTGGAAATCCAGGGAGTGCAGCGCCGGGGCTGGGATTGCAGAGGAAGCTGAGGCCTCCAGCCCTGCACAGGAAGCAATCTTAGAGCAGGCCTTAAATGCCAGATTCCAGGCAGAGTTTAACTAACCACTGACAGCTCTGTAAACAAAGCAGGGACAAAAAGAGAACAGCTTTCCCTTTTCTGGTAGTCATTTTTGGTTTGGGGGCTGCAGGGGAATTCTCTAATAGTCGGCTTGATGGGATATAAACCGAGGCTGGAAAGGCTTTGTATATGAAGAACTGTAAAGGGGAAAATACTTCATGGACTGAATCGTAAAGAAGAAGGTAGGGCACGGGCAAAACGCGCGGGCTAAACTGCAAAAAAAATATTGCTACTTTTCGTTCTTTGAGCAGGATTTGTGCGTAGTTTGACTTCCCCTGGATGGTATTTAAAAGCAGTGGCTTATTTTTCTTGGGTTTTTTATTCTCTTTTTTCTTATCCCTCCCTCTTTTCTCCTTTGCTTTTCTTTCTTTTCCATTTTTCTCTTCACTTTCTTTTTTTTTTTTTTCTTTTGCATTTCTGAAGGTTGTGGTGGGAGCGGCCAGACGGGGACTAACTTTTGCAGAACTTTTAATTATCTGTGCAACTCAAGAAAATAAGAACTCTTTCTTGCAGCGCTTTTACTGCTTGCTGTGAAAAACTGGAAGCTTAAAGTTAAAAATCCTGCTGAATTGTTGCTTTTGTTAGTGGAAAAGACCTGTGACGTTACAAATAGCTAGTCTGCGGCTAGCAGATGTATACAGTCCTAACTTCAAGCATGTTGATTTAATTTTAACTGGGAAACTAAAGGCAGGCACGGGCTATGTTTATCCTACAAGATGTTTCATTAATCTTGTTTATCTCGGCGATACTGAGGAAGTTGAGTTTTTTTTGATGGAAAAAGAAAATAGTTACAGCGAGGCTAAGGCAGCAGAACAAAACGAAATGGACTCAGTTGGTTAAATGCATCCCTTGTGTTTTCACTCTCATCTAAGTGATCATCTCCCTTTTAGATTTGGATCCTTCCAGAGGTTGGAACACTTAAACACCCACCATGGATGACTTTGAGCGCCGCAGAGAACTCCGGAGGCAAAAGCGTGAGGAAATGCGCCTGGAAGCAGAGAGGTGAGTCACTACACCTGGAAAACAGAGCTGCTGCCTTGCCTTTGATAGCTGGGGCCATGAGAATTTCTGCCTTAGGTGCCAAAGAGTCCCTGTGCTGTCGATATCTGCCAAAAACCAGCTCTGGCTGATGTTGTGGGAGAGGTGAGGGGTGGCATTGTCTGATTTCCTCAGGCTGCTGTAGGTGTCTGGCTTCTGGTTGTTTTGCTACGTGGATTAATGTAAACAGCAAAGGTGGTGGAATATGGCCATGTGGAATCCTAGAAAGGGAAGCTCATCCTCAGGTGCTGTGTGAGCGCCGTGCAGAAGGGATTGTGTTTGCCAGATACTCATATATCAGATGTTATATACTCTAAAGTTATAAGATATAAACTGAAAGCTGGGTGTATGGAGTATAGCACATGTGTGAATTGTTTGCCATTACTGTGCATTGCTGTTGTGGTTGTACTGCCTGTTGCTTTTTATTCATTTACGGTCACTTTATGTGGGCCACAAGAGCAGCATTTGCTACAGATTTACTTTGGTGAAATAAGAGTAGAATTTGATGTGGGTATGATGATGTCAATTATGAAAGAAATACCATGAAAAATACTGGGAATGTCATTTCATGAACTAAACCCATTTTACACCTGTACAGTTCTGTTTGATTTAATGAAATTTCATGATTTACACTGGTGTAAGCAGGGAGAAGGGCTCCATTTATTTCTGTAATGTCTTCAGTGATAAAAAGATTTGATTTAGTTTATTAACATTGCAGTGATTTAAAAAAATGAAAGCTAGGTTTAAGCACATTTTGTTCTCATCTTTGTATTTAATTCTGAATAGGGACTTTATTTTTGTTTCTTCTTCTTTAAGCAGAGCTGTTAAAGGAAAGGCTGAGACCTTAGGGTCTGTTGGGAATAGAGGCATTTGGGTGGTCTGTGGAGGATGTTAGGGGTTGTAGTTTGGGAGTTTCTGTAGAAAAATGCCACTTGACTTCTCTTTGAAGACCTCCAGGCTCTTGTTGAGCCTGCAGAGGCTGTGGGGTGGTGTGGGCCATGTGGTGTGGCTGGTTTGGGCAGGCAGGGACAGCCACAGGGATTGGGAACAGTGGGCTCTGCCCTTGCCAGCACTGGAGCTGGAATCCAGGCTGTCACCTGTATCCCATCCTGCTACTGGGAAGTGGTTTTTGTGGTTTTTCCTTGTCTGGGGGGCTTTGTTGGGGTTTAGTGTGCTGCCTTCATGGAGGAGGGTAGCTTGGTGGCAGCCTGGCCAGAGGAGAAGGGCTTGAGCCTGTGTCCTTTTTTCTCCCTGATCACTGCAGATGTGCTCCATGCCCTTTCCCACACATTTGAAGGCTTTCAACAATAAATTACTGTACACTAACTCTTGCTGTACTCCCTTTGCTGCTGCCAGCTTCAGGCATTCAAGTACAATGAGTCAGACCCCTTAAAAGTCACAAGACTGCTTTAAAAATCTCAGGATCTTAAAAATAATTTAGTCTGGCCTTTTTATTTTTAACAATAACAGAGCCTGATTCTCAAGCTGGGATGTGACTCCAGGAGCTGGGACCTCCCAAATCCTGCCCTAGCAAGGGCAGTGTCTGGCAGGAGCTGAGCTGAGCATCTGCCCCCATTGCAGGGCTCACAGAGGGATGGGCAGCAGCACTGGGGCAGTTATTAACAAATTATTTGTGATGCTGCATTGGTTTTGGCAAATTCAGATTTTTATGGATTTGGGGGTCATCTTTGCCTTTAATTATATGACCACAACATGTTCACGTGTCATAAGCTGTAGAAATCTGCTTGCCAGACTTGTCTCTGAACACTTTCAGGTGTTTCATGGAGTGGGTTGTGCAGTCCTAAAGGGCAGCATGGAGGTTGGAAATGTTCCTCCACGAGTTCTGAGCAGAGGCCATTTCCCAGCCCTCCCATCTGTAGCCTTGCTGGAGGAATCCAGCACTGGCTGCAAGTGAGATGGACAGAGGGATGGCTGTGTAGGCTGTAGCATGCCTGCCAGCTCTCCCAAAGAGTGTTTAGCCCTCTCTGAGGAGAGCAGTAAACCCAGAAATGTGAGCAGCCATGTCCATCAGCAGTGCATGCACCTCAGCTGGTTGCAGTGAGGCATTTTGCAGTTTCCTGGGATAATTGTGCATTGGAAGCCCGAATTTCTAGCTGGATGCCTGTACCCAAGAGAGAGTGAGGGGTGAAGATGTAGCAGCATGGACTCTTGCACCACACACCCAAGAGAGAGTGACTTGATGCTGTCATGCCTTGGAGCCAGAGGCTGTGTTAGGAGTGGTGAGGATCCGTGTGCTGTCAGATTCCCAAGAGTCAGTCTGTGATGCTGGAGCCACTGATGTCCAGGTTTTTAATCTGTGGGGAAGCTTAGAGTAAGTTTAGTCATTGAAGTCTGGTGTTAGGCTTGGTGTTTTGGGGTTTTATTTTCCATTAGGAATCTGTTGGAAATGATATTTTGTTGTGCTGTGTAGCCCTGGCATTCTGGGTTCATACGCTTGGGACTGATCCTGAGAACTCATTTTGTCTTTTGAAGACCAGCATTGCATTTCACCCCTGGCATGTGCTGTGGCTAGTAGTTCGTGCTGTGGCAACTCAGATAAAAATTGACACCAACTCAGAAACAAAGTGGGAGTTTTTTTGCATTTTAAGTTCTTATAACTCCAAGGTATTCCAGACATTCTGGATTCCCCACACAGGCTCACTGCGCCCACCCAGAAATTTTGTCCAGCCAGGTTTTTTTTTTTTAAACTATTTATATTTGTCTGGATCTCTGGAGGCCTATCAACATGTTTGGAGCAGCACTGCAGACCTGTCTAGGGGGCATGTTTCCAACAGCAGACATATGGGACTTTGTCCAGCTTTCTCCCAGGCTGTCAGATTTATTGCATGTGCTCAGCCTGGCAGGATCCCAGCTCGGGTACCTCGGGGGGGAAGGAGACTTTTCAGGCACAGGACAAAGTGTGGCAGTGTTAACTTGTGCCTGTCTGGCAGCATTCTGCATTTGGTTTGTACTGATCAGGTGTGGGGTCAGGGGAAAAAAAGGAATAAAAAGGAAAACCTTCAGCTGTTGGGGTGATGGGATGTGCTGCACCTTTAATTGCTCTGTGGCAAAGCCGAGGCTTTGTCCTGCTCCCCAGGGGCAGAGGGACTCCTGTGCCTGGTTCAGAGGTTTTATAAAGCCTCAGGTACCACTCTGGAGCTGGCTGAAGTCAGTGGTGGGAAGCTTTGCCCTGATTTCAGTGGCCTTCCATTAATAACCTGAGTTGTTCCATCCTGCTGATTTATGAGGCAGTGGCAGCCCTGAAGGAGCTGGGTGAAGGCTTTCCCTTCCCAGCCACGGGCCACACGCTCTGCTGGGGTGTCAGGGCTGTCACAGAAGCGAGCTGCACGGAGCTGACAGGAAAAATCCCATCTGGAACTGGAGCACAGGGGGCTGATTCTTTCAGCAAGGGAAAAAACAAGTACCACCTGCTGCTCTGTGCCTCTTCCTAGGCAGTAAAAGATGTTCTCTTGAACAAAACTATCGGGTTTTGTCATTTCGATGTTGTAGCTGACACTGGAAGAGTTTAGCCTGGAGCTGGGTAGAGTTTGTGTGTGTCTGGATGGGCTTTCTGAGAGTCTTGCTGGTCCACTTCAGTCTGCTCCAGCTGCACTGAAAAACTGAGGTGAAATACTTCTTGAAATGACAGTGGACCTACTTCCTTGACTTCAGCATAACTGAGAGCAAAAATAAACCCCTTGAACTCTCTAAAGAATATTTCTCAGGTTAATCTATTTAGAACTTAAACCTCAATTTTACAAGTGGCTGACTTCTTGTTGTACCAGCAATGAATTTTCACTTCTTCTTTGTGCTTGTTGTTGTTTTGTTTGCATTTGGTGGTGTGTTTTTGTTGGTTTTTTGTTTGTTTGTTTTAATTACACTAGGAAGCTGATCCAGTTTGCTGCATTGTCACATCATCACTACTGCAGACTTCAGGGAGGGCTTAGGGTCATTGTCAGGCTGGCCTCTGTTTAGCTGAAGCTTAACCTTGAATCTGAACCAGAGTTTTGCCCTTCCCTAAGGGATTGCAGATCATATCATGGGGAAGGAGAGGTGTTGGTCATCCTGTTGTGAAAATATGGCAAAGAGAAGGGGTTCTCTAGATCAGTTAGACATTACTAAACTCACCCTAAAAAAGGGCATGTGAGTAGAGAGAAATGCTGCCACAAAGCTGTAGGGTTCCTGACAGCATTAATTTCTGAAGGTGCTAGTTAAAGACTTTTTTTATTTAAAAAAAATAAATCCTGCAGGTTGGGGATGGCAGCAGGCTAAAAGTCTCCTGGGGAAGTAAATTGCTTAATGCAACTTCTGCTGAAACAAGGCACGTGGTTAATCCCAATTTGGTACAACTGAGAAAGAAGTCAGGTGAATTTGAGTTTGGGTCCATGAAAGTGTGTAGAGAACCAGACATTTCACATGGTTGTCAGTGTTCCTGTTGAGCCTGTTGGAGCCCTGATGGCCTGCAAAGGACTCATTCACCAAGGTAAGAAGGTCAAACCAGCAGGGTACATCTTTGCAGGACAATGAGAAGCACCCTTCTTATCTTCTGGAGAGGTTAGGACTGGACACATTTGTTTCCATAGCATCTTAATGCTTCTGGAGAGCAAGGAAGTGTCACTTTTGTCAGCCACAGAAAGCAAAAAATGTCTTTCTCCTGTCCAGGGCAGTGAGGGTGAGTGTGTGCCCACGTTAGATCAGTGCTGAGTGACCACAAATGACTTTTGAAGCTGTTTTTCATTCCTGCAGTGGAGTTATCCCTGGTATGGGGTGGACATTAGTGAAATGTTAAACAGAGTTGAGAGTTAAGGAATTACACAAAAATGGTTCCTTTCAGGTTTCCTTTTTCTAGAAACACTAGGAGCTGCCCATTCCTTGTTCTCAGGCATCTGGTTATGTTTTTATTAAGAGTTTTCAGAGACTATGCTTCAATTCAGGTTTGTGTTGAGGAAAGGAGAATATGATCTTAATACAAGTTTTCAATGAGTGCATGTTTGGACATAAGAGAAGCTGGCTGCATTTGTGTTCCATGTCATTTCCCAATGTTCATGCTTTGTTGCAGAACTGTATTTCCCCAAAAGTTAAGCCTCTCTCCTCCTAAGGGCTTGTGCTCCTGTCTATTCCAAGCCTCTTTTGCTACTAGAAAAAAACCTACAGTGGTTTCATCTCTCCATGAACTTCTTATATCCTGAAGTTGCAAATATTTTGGGGAATTCTATTTGTCTTTCTGTAAAATACTCACTTTTTGGTAGAGCTGAGACATGACATCTTCTGCCCAGGAGTTAAATATTAAGGCACTGAATAAATAAGATTAGAGATGCGTGAGAGTTGAGAACAAATTGAAGCAGAGTGCTCCAGCTGTTAACCTGTCTTCACAGCTGCCTGGAATTCCAGGACTGACAGGACAGATTTGGGTTGCTGAGGTGGGTTTGGCCCTTCACACTGAATCTCTGTTGTGCAATTTTTGGGGTTCTTTCTTAACCCAGTGGCTCATTAAAACCTCTACTGCAATCACTCTCAAGTGAGACTGGGTACCAAAAAAATCTTTGCTATTGTAGCATTTCAAATGCCCTGGAGGAAATAACCAAATGTATGGAAAGCTGGGTAGGATTTAGCAGGTAATTTTTTGTGTTTTTCAGATTACATTTTCTTTGAAGTCATTAAGGAGAAATGTTTCACAAAAGCAGCTTTGTTCTTCCAAAGAGCTAAACATAGAGAGTATAGACTTCCCTGAGCTGAACCCACTGCAATTCCTAAGCAGACAACAAAATCAGCTCCTTAGTATTTCAAATGATAATCCAGGTTATGGATTATAGTATGTTAAAATCACTCTGTAATCTGTGTACTACACCAGCCAAGCTTTTAGGAGGACAGCCCCAATCTAGCATGCAGACAGCTGGAAAAATGCCCTGTCTTTCATCTCTTGGAAACACTGAGGGATTTTGGAAATTATTGGGTGAAAAGAGTCCCCTCCAACCCTGTAATCAGGTAACCCACCTACTGCCAATGGAAAACCTGCCCTTTGTTTCCTACTGTAAATTTATTAGCTTTAACTGCACGGATGTCCCTCCTGAGCTGGATCTCATTTAAATATCTAATAAATACAGGCAAGGAGACACAGATTTTTGTGCTTTTTGTTGATAATTCTGACAATCATGCCTGCTTAAAAGAGCAATATAACGTGGAACTGTGTCTTGATTTTCAGACTTAGACCAAAACATAGGTACTGCACAAAGAAAATCCTGGGTCTCAGGAAATGTAGCTGATACAGTACAAATAAGTGTCAGTGGCTTTCCTGCCGTGTTTATGTTGAAAAATTGCACCTATTTTGTATCTTAGATGCAAATGGGCAGAATGCAGTCTATTATGCCAGGGCAGACTGCAGCAGTCTTGCATCTCTGCTATTGCACCTTCAAACAGTGTAAGTCATATCTGCCACCAGAATTTTCTCATACAAAGGATTTCAGACACTTGAAATGCAAAAAGGCCACGTGAAGTGAACACTGGGCTGAGGCTGTGAAGGCAGAGAGCCTTCAAACCTCCTGTGCCATCCTCAGCAGGGTATGTAGCTCAACTTCTGTTAACTGCACGTGGCAGAGACCAAAGGCATTGTTCTAAACTGACTCAGAATAAAAGAGGTTCTGGTCTTGGTCACTGGTCTGCTTTTGGCAGACTCTTAGGCAGGGAAATCCCTATATTTCTGTATTTCTTCCCAGACAATAAGCATGCAACTGAGCTTTCAGCTGCTTAGTCATTTTCCATGTGCCTGTTATCCACAACTGGTGCAAGTGGCAGAGTTAATTTAATTCACTGTATAAAGCATTGTCACGCCATAGGATTTTGTTTACCTCATCACAGAACTTGCTTATGCTTAAAAATGAGTTGGCTGAAAAATCTACATTAACCCTTCTTTTCACTAAATAAGGCCTTAGACTTAATTGTGATGCTCAGCAGAAAATTTCATTTAGTTTAAAGAAAAGCAAAGGGAACACTGTGTTGTTCCCATACACAAGAAGCTGATGGTTGAATATCCCTGAGTCTTAGGAAAAGTTTTAAAGAATATTCCTCAGGCAAATGTGTTTGATACATTAACTTGCAGTAACATATTCTGTAGGCTGCATGTGTGTGTTGCAAGGGTCTGGAAAGAAGAAGAACTTTAAAACTGCAAATTGCCTTTAAAACTGCAAATTTGCAGACTTGGAATGGTATCTTTTTGTTATTACATTTAAGTGCCGCCTTCTAAGAGAACAAGAACATTGTTGAACTTATTGCTTAATTATGTTACTATTCTTCAGGGCATTCTGGGCTCAGAGTGGTAGAAGTTATTAGACATGAGAGAAACTGCAGTTATTGCCCAGCTGTAAGACTCTTTAAGGAGTGACATGAAAATAAATTTAGCCAGAGTGTTTCTAGGAGCATCTGCTTCTCAGTGTGAGCTTGCATTTCATGAATGTCTTTATGATCTAATATCTGAAATTAAACCAGATAATCAGAAGATGAGCTTTCCCTTTAAAGAGCTGAGGGGCCAGTTGGTTTGCAGGGATGATAGATTAAATGAAGTCAAANTTATGTAAACACTATCAGATTGCAAAGCCATCCCTTCACAGCTCAGCTCAAAGAACCACAGAGGAAAAAATGTGATTTGCAAATGAAACCCCAAACTGAGTTCAACTTGCAGAAGCATCTCATTTGGTCAATTAGCTTCTGCATTTTTGGCTTTGTGCCTTTAAACAAGTTTTTAATTACTGAAGATAAATGTTTATAAGCAGCTTTATTTCTCTCATCGTAACCTACTCATTAGCTCGTGCTAAACAAGGAAAATCCCTCTTGCCAGCAGTTTGTCCTTGCGTGATCAAGGCCTTTCAGAGCATGAAGGAAGTCATCAGGTGGCTGTGCTTCTTGGGCAAATTAATTCATCAGCAATTAATTCATCAGCACACAGCTCAAGAAATATTCCTGGCCAGGAATAAGGTCAGTGGGCAGCTACACCTTAGGGAAGAAGTCTGGTGACAGCAGAGTCCCCAGGGATGCTGGCATGGAGCCTGGCAAAGGGTCAGGTCAACACAAACAATGCAGTACAGATTGCAAGGAGCAGTAGTTGTGTTGGTGTTGCAGCTGAGCCCTTCTCTTCCTGGGGATGGTGATGGGAAGTGGAGAAGTAAGCAGGATGCATTTCTTTTTTGTTTATTGGGAAGTATAAACCAGTGGGTAGTGTGTGTTAAAGTTAAACCATCAGTTAAAGGTTAGCTTCATCTTGACATTAAGGAAATATAAATAGAGGCTGGTTTGCTCCTTTTTTATGTCAAAACTTCTTGGTTGGTCCAAATAAACTTGCTTATTAATGGTCTTTGCTAGATAGTCTTGAATAAAAGGCCAGCAAGTTTGTCATGCTGACACAGAAAATCAAGGGAAGGCTGCAACTCAGCAGCAAGTTGTGACTATCTTTTGTTTTTTTGGGTTTTTTTCACTGACATTTTTTTGAAAACATGCCTCAGTTTCCTTTAAGGTACAGACATAATTTAAGCAAACATCAAGGACTGCTGTAGCAAAGGTTATCTTCTAGGCTGGATTCTGTTCTTGTGCTGTGACAGAAGAGGTGCTCTACCTTGGTACCCAAAAGCAGGGCTTCTTCAAAGGTTTGGTTAAGTTACTTCTCCATACTCCTCCTCCCCTCTTCCACCAGCTTGAGACAACATTTTGGTGCATGGGTTGGTTGAATTGAGCAAGTGCTCCCTCCTTAGTGAGCCCTTTTTGGACGGCCTGAACCTGATGCATACATATCATGGCAGATTTTAAAGTCAATAAAATGCACAGAGTGCATAGAAATCAAACCACAGTGACTGGATTTCCTGCTTGTCAGCTGAGCCTCTCACAAGTCTTATTGTGAGACAGCATGGGGGGAAAGCCCAGTCACATTTGCACTTGCACAGATTTCATGCACTGGCTTTCAAACCAGGTTTGGGGTCATTTTCTGCTATTTCTGTGCACAAGGAAGGACTCTGTAGCTGTGATGCACTTCTAAGGTCACTGAGAGCATGTTCACAAGACACACATCTTCCCACCACAAGACAGGTTCCTATGTGTAATAGCTTAATTTGGATTCCTGTGTGTAACAGCTTAATCTTTTGGGGTTGGGAGGGTGTTTTTGAACAGAATTCCAGCAAGCAGACAGTGTTAACAGGGCAAGCTTGTTTCATTTATAGCACTGTCAGCCCTCTAGTGATAGGGAGAAGATCAGATACTCAGTCTATCAGTCCTGGGAATTTCTGAAAGGCAGTGTTATAATTATAGTGGTGAGAAAGATATGGG
>VZUA01007871.1:10128-21965 GCA_013401035.1 Horornis vulcanius
AATCCAACCCTCCACTCACACCCCAGCAACTTCACAGTAAAGGACTAGAGACCAAGTTGTAACACCCACTCTCATACTGTGAAGCACCCTCTTTCTCTTCAGATACTGCTGCTGAAATCAGTATTATTTGAAGAGAAGGGGAGTGGCCCAGCCAAGAACAGTGATGTCAAGCTTTATGACAGTATCATCACACAGGCTGAATCTTTTTGCTGAAATGGTTCTTCACTGTTCCAGGAATTCCAATGTCTTAGGAGACTTCAGTTATTCTACTAAAAGCAGTAAGTTGTAATGCAATTATTAGAAGAAATAAAAATCTATTTATTAGTAGGCATGATCATATGCATGATCAAAAGGATGGACTCTTACAATCTTGCATTAAGAGCTACTTTCTGAAGTGAAACCTGCAGTAGCAAGAGACAGTTACTTCACAAATACCTTTATCTATCTATCAATGTATACATCTTACATGGATGTGCATGCTGTGTGCCCTGAAAAACCTCGAGACCACATGGTTTCGTATCCATGCAGTATCCACCAGCCTAGTTTACATTCCACTTTCTTTCTATCAGGCTTGTTGGCTTTGCTACATACATAACATGGAGACGCTTAAACCTCCTTTTCCATAACAGAAACCCAAGGTTGAGAGTTGTAAGAGAGACTCAAACACATGGAGAAAGAGTGTTGAAAGAAGCATGCTCACAACCAGCACACCTTTAATAGCTTCATTAACTGATATGTAAATATTTTTTTATCTTCAAACCAGCAATTAATATAGATTATCCATATTTGTATTCATACTGCAGCTTTTCCTAATACAGTGCTTGGTAGGGAGACATGGCATACTTCATGCATTAAGCACTGCAGAAACACATTACCACACACTGGTATTATACCTGGATGCTTCTGAAATGGCAAAACACTTGGTAAAGGTGTGGAGGGAACTCCCGGTAGCAGTTGAGCAAATGTCAGCAATGGAGACACCACTCAAGAAAGCCACTAATTTAGACTGAGCTCTGGTGGAATGTATATTAATCTTAGAGGGAGGCTCCTTTTTGGTGTTTTCATAACAGGTTTCACTGGTGGTTTTCCTGCTTGGCACTCCTGACTTTCAACCTCTCAGCTGCTGACACAAACAACTTTGGATGTCAAACACCTAGTCCTGTGAAGGCAAAAAGTTAAAGGCCTCTTAACAACAAAAGTCTGAAGACACCCTGCCTCTAGAAACATCTCCCTTCAAGAAAGAATGGAAGTATATCAGTTATCTAGATAAGATGAATAGCCAAAACCATGTTCAGGAGAAGCTTATGACAGGTGGGTAGGAACACATTTTTTTGAAGGAAACCATTTGGATCCAAAACCAATTTGGTTCTCATCTGGCTTCCTATATGAAGTCATAAGTGGGAAAAATACATCTGAGGACTAGCTCAGGACACCTGGGTCTGAGGCATAAGGAAATTACTTGATTCAGTCAGTGGACACCTGAAGATAATGTGCAGGAATAATGGCTTAAGCCATTAAAGCCATTACAAGCCCAAGGAACTTGTGCAGCTGGTGATATATGTAAATATTGATGTGTTTATACACACACACACACACACAAATATATATATATGATATAGGAGAGAGCAAAAGAGTTGACAAGGAAAGAACCTTCCCAGAACTAAAAATGGAAACGAACTATTTTAGTACCAGGCCCAGTGACAGTAACCATGATCAAACACAGCCCACAAATCTCAAGGCAGCTCCATAGTGTTCAGACAGGTTCAACAAAGTCAGTCTATGAGTCAGGGTCTGGGTCAATGTTTTCAGTCATGTACAGGTTTGGCTGCAGCTGAGCTGAAGGTCAGTACCCACACAGCACAGATCAGGCATGGACTAAGAGCTCAGAGCTGAGCTGGTGTTCCTGTGCTCACAGGTGTGAGTAGAGGCCCCAGGGGACACAGGTCATGGACATTTAGCATCTATTAGTGCATCTCTTAGTGCACTTGGAAAGATTCAGAGAAAAGCAAAGTCCTGGGACATTTAATTGACAGATGAGTTGCTTTGCTACCACAGTTGCTTCAGCTGTTCTGTCAAGATCAGCAGTAGGGTTCTCTTGCTTGCTTGAGTGTGGAAATCACAAAGTTGGACAGAATGAGGGGACGGCAGCCTCCTTAGCCACGGAATTTTGCTTAACCAATAGGGAGGAGTAGACTTTACTATTTAACTTGTGAGAAAAAAGCATCATAGGCATTAATAGAGATTAGGTCTGGAGAGAGCATGAAAGATCATCTTCTGTTGGGCTACAGCAGAAATTTTAAACAATCCTTCACAGATATCTGATTTACCTCTTCTAGAACATGATGACTACTCCAGAACCTCCCCAGAGAATGTGTCTCAGTACGTCATTATCTAAGAGCAAAAATACAATGAGAGAACTTGTTTTCTAGAGGATATTTGGCCTGAACTTGTTTTGAAGAAAACATAGAAAAAAGCTTTGTTTTCTTCTCCTTCTTCTTCTATATTTGAAAGACATATTTCCTCAGTTTCCTCTTTTTCAGATTAAACAACTTCTATTTATTCAACATTTTCTCATAAGTTATATTTTCTAGCTTTCTGATCACTCTTCTGTTCTCCTCTGGAATTGGTCCAATTGATCAGAATCCTTCTCCAGTTGTGGTGTTCCAAACCAGAAAGAAGACTTTTCCAGTGTCAAGAGGAATAAAAGAACCACTTTGTATCCTTTATAAATAATTCTCCTTTCTACGTATCCTAGTATAACAGTTACATCCTTTATAAAAATATACTGGTGCCTCATATGCAACTTGTGATCCACCTATTGTCTCCAGGACTGTTGCTGAGTCAGTCCTCCCTCACTTGCATTTATGCAAAAGATTACTTCTGTATAAACACAGAAGTTGGTATTCATCTTTATTGTCATCACATGTCATTCTTTGAACCAAATTCTTAAACTAATTTCTTAAGATCATAATATCTTGTAGTATTTTTCCAGGTAGTACGAGTACCATTAAATGCTAATTCCATCTTTTCAATCATGAATTAAATATTGTATAGTCCCTGGAGACAGTGCTTTAATGCATCTCCTCTGACAGTGAAGCATAATTAACTGTTTCTTGAGAACAGCTTTCCAACCAGTTACACATCTGTCTAATAGAAATTTAATCTTGTCTGTGTTTCCTTATCACAAATGACTCATATGAAGGGAAGAGGATTAACATGGATCCAGACATGCCTGAAAGATTTGTCTGGCTACAGGAGTGATAGTCACCTGCACATGACTTCAGCTGAAGTGTAAGATCTCATATTTACTGACCAACTTGAGAAGGAAGAATTTTGATGGATGCCATCTCTCATCCATAGAGTCAGAGAGTCCAACTGTTGCAAATCATATACATTGGGGAAGTTCCTATAAGATGTCTAGGCCAGAAAACACAAATGCTGTTTTTTATGACTCCCATTCTCATTATTTCTGAAACACTGATGAGGATTTTCTGTACTGTGGAGAAATCCTGTATGTAAAGCCTTTGCAGTGGAAATGCCACTATAAAATATTTAGATATGAAAACATTTTGTAACTGTAAGTAAGCAGGCATCCTAACAAATTACTTTCCTGGGAAACTGACTGTATTGCTGCCTATCCCCTGCCTTTCTACTGTTGAAGCAGTCTACACATAGAAGATTGAATAAAAGGGATGGAATAGCAGAGTAGTAGAGGAATAAACTGCAAACTGCCAAGAAATGTTTTGATATAGTGTCCAAGACTAGATAGCAGTAACGTCTAACTAAAACTGGTTGAAATATATTAGCTTATCCTTGATCAAATGGATAGCAGAGGATGAAAGAAGAATGCAATGGATACAATAAATTAGTATATTATCAGTAATGCCACCATCATCCTAAAGGCCAGCATCTCTTCTGAAAGGTCAGTTACGTGGAAGACCTTATTCAGCTTCACTGTGAAATCCTCATGTGAGCTGATGCACAGAAGACTGGTAAAACTCATCAGCCTGTAGTGCCGCAGCAGTAACTGATAGCTGGACAAATAGGAAGCTAAAGGATACAGAAGAAAAGATCTTTTCTCAAATATGTGTGTTTGAGGCTCCTGTACCACATAGATCAAGAATGTTTTGTCCTTTCAGATATATTTGAGGCAATTACAAAGAAGGAAACCACATGAAAAGAAAAGTAATCCAGCCTTCTGGATTCTGTCTACTTTTGAAACTCAGAGAACAGGATATAGGAATATTTACTGACATCTTGACTAGACTAAAGATGGCTTAATTTCTAAGTAGAGCCATCTTCGCCAATACAATCTCTGAAGTACATCCAGAAATCTAATACTGATGGTAATATATCTTAGAGTGAGACAGAGTATACTCCGTTTTTTAAAATATATCCTGGGAAGATTTCATACATAGTTCAAATAAAAAGGGATGCTGGCCTCAGAGAATGAAACACCTTCCTATTGAGTCATTGCAAAAGAAACAACATGGCAAAAGAATCTGCTCCTGTTACTGATGGATCAGAGGGATGGTTGGGAGCTGATAGACTCGTGATTCATTCTGTATTCACACTGTCTTTTACCAGGTAGCTGGCAGAAGGTAGGCTGGTGCAACATAGGATCAAAGAATAATACTTCAAGTTGGAAGGGATGCATAAGGACCATTTAGTCCAACTCCCTGCTCTTTGCAGGAATACATCAAACTGACATTGACCAGGTGCTTCTTGGAACTCTGACAGGCTTCAGATCCTGGCCACTTCCCTGGGGATCCGGTTCCAGTGACATGACCATGGTTTCAGTGAAGAACCTTTTCCAGTCTGAACTTCCCAGACATAGCTTCATTCTGTTTCCTCCTGTCCTGTTGCTGGTCACTAGAGAGCTGTGTGCACCTTGAGGAAGTTGTAGGCTGTGATGAGGGCACCCCTCAGCCTTCACTTTCCCAGGCTGGACAGCACAAGTGACCTCAGCCATTCCTCAGAAGTCTTGCCCTTGAGCCCTTGCAACAACTTGGTTGTCCTGGACACACTCTGATAGTCAGAAGTCCTTCTCGCATTGTGGCACACCCAGCACTCGGGATGCAGCTGCCCCAGTGCAGAGCAGAGTGGGACACTCCCCTCCCTCACCCTGCTGGCCCTGCTGTGCCTGATGCCACCCAGGACATGCTTCATTCTCTAAAGCGAGCATCCCTTTTTATTTGGACTATGTAGGAAATCTTTCTAGGACACGGTTGGCCCTCCTGGCTGCCAGGGCATGCTGGTTCATGTTCAACTTGCCAAGAACCAGATCCTTTTATGTGGTGCTGCTCTCCAGCCTCTCATTCCCCAGTCTGTACATATACATATCACCCTGTCCCAGGAGAATCTTGTTAAATTTCAGATGATTGGTGATTGCCCAGCTCTCCAGCCTGTGCAGGTTTCTCTGTAAGGCCCCTCTACCTTTGATGGAGTCCACAGCCCCCCCCCGTTTTAGCATCATTGGCAAATTTTCTTAATGCACATTCAATTTATGAGTCCAGATCTTTTATAAAAACATTAAAGACCAGTGGCCCTAAAATTGTCCTCTGTGGTTTTGAATGCAAAGGACTGCTGTGAAGTTTAAAATTCTCCAGTTTTGAGTGATCAGGACACACACAACTTGCAACTCTGTACATGAACATTTGGACTGAGCAGAAATAATATTTGTGGTGTGAGCTGGGTCTCCACAAAAATAAAATTTGCAGTTCCATATTCATTTCTAGACAGTAGTAAAATTGGCCCGTAACAGCATGTCTTGGGTCATCTGGAAAAGGAGGTTTTTGACAATACTATTACCATGCAAAATAAAGAAGAAATAACTTCTAATCCCCAACTAGCATGTGAATTTGTCTCTCATGCTAAAGAGAATTCTCTGTGAATGTTAATTTTTTAAATAATGAACAGAAAACATGCAAAAGTTGAAAATCTGTCATTTAGTGCTTTTTAAAGCCACATGTTTATACACTGCAAGAAAGTATGTTGTTTCTACAGCGCATTTAGAAAAATCCTGACTTACTGTAAGATGAAAACTACTCCAGCACTGAGTCAATAATTTCTATTGTTTACCTTCCCACAGGTCAGTAATAAATGGAACAATGCCAGCTAACAAGACCAAGCAGAATAATGAGAGCATGCCTGCCTCCTGCCTGACAGTAGTAAGTGCTATGGAAATTATTTTTCATCTTCCTGGAAAAAAACAATTTTTTTTCTAGACTTGGATTTTTATGTTCCATTCAGAAGACTGTTTTCAAAGGAAAATTGCTATGAAATAGTTGTACTTTGAAGTTAGCCCTGAATAAGACTTTGAAGAAAACTGTGTATTTGAATTAATATAAAATGTGAAATTTTAATAAGGTAAAAACTCTAAGTTTCACATTCACAAAGGGTGCAGTATTTCCTTGAAAGCTGAAACTCTACTTAAGTAATCAAATAAACAACTGTACTTAATGGCATAATACAGCTAAGAGGACAAACTCAGCCCTCACATGTATAGCAAGAAAATCAAGTAGGTACATAAAAAGGGTATTTTCTCCTTAAATGTTTCAGCATAAGATCAGCAGAATAGCATACACACACTTTTTTTTTTTCTTTTATAGAAAGAAAAGAACAGAAAGGACTTAAAACTGGGAAAAGAAAAATTATTTGAGACCTGAAAAAAATACCTTAGAGTGAAGTAAGGTTTGTAGCAGGAAGTAATAGCTTTTATTTAATTAACAGCCTATTTCCCAGTGGGGGAACATTTTTCACAAAAGAACTTTGACCTTCCAGCCCACAGCCTCAGAGAGACCACAAAATACCTTCAACAGCTGAGCCTGGGAACAAAAATTCAGAACTGCAGTATGCACTTGAAATCATGGACTGAATAAAATAGTGGCTTTACAGCACATTATAATCCTCCAGTGCAGCTGCCCTTCAACTCATTTATCAGTGTTCCACAGCTGATAATTTCCTCTCTTATTTTAGCTCAGAGGAATTCTTAACATTTTTATCTGCCCCTCTGGTCACAGGGCAGGTGATTGTGTAGGGTAATCACTTTTCTTATCCCAAATTGTCTGATTACCACATTAGGTTAAAATTAAGAGTTTCTCCCAATCTGTACTTAGCTTGAAGTCTGCTAATTCTATTCAGACCAACAGAAGGATCTGCATGCTTGAAATTTCACTTCTTCCCACTATATCAGTTGCCTACTATTAATTTCCTGTTGTTAATTCCACCTTCAAACCTTGTCTCATTTACATCCTACAGTATGCCAGTACTGTACAGCAGGCTCCCAATGGATTAGTTTATCTAAAAGAAGCTTAAGTAATGACTGTGTGATAGGCAAATATGCAACCATATGGCAATATGAATTTGATAATGGCAAACTGCCTAATCTAGTAGGCAAAGATATTGAAAAAGGCCACAGTCAAAGACAAAAACCTAGTCACATTCAGAAAAGAAAATTAGGTTCACCATTTTAGCAGGGACGACAGTTGACTATTTAAATAACATTCCTGATATATGGAGGCTTCTCCATCAAGTCTCTAAATCAAAATTGTTGGTAGTTCAGAAGATACACTGTAGGTACAGTGAAGAAATTATCATTTGGGACCCTTCATTCTATTCACCCAGAAGTTCAGACAAAATGCTTTTGGGGCTTAAGATAAAGGAATCTCTAAACAAAGCCCTGTTTGTGATCAGGCCAATTAATTGTCCTGGGAAGGAAAAAAAGAAAGGGAAAGAATGAACCTTAATGTGGGAAGATTGGCATAATTTGGAGTGATGGAAATACTTTTATCTTCAAGTCCCCATTGGTATCCTGAGTTCCTTCCTGTCTCTTGCTTGGATAGAACTATTCATAAGCTGCTTGGGTGTACTTGTAACATTGTTAGTTATACCAGCTTGCAAAGTTCGCATGAATACACAATGTCAAGAAAAGGTGAGTTCCTTTATTTGTCCAGTTCTACAGTGAAAACATATTAGGAAAAAAAAACCCACCACCTTCCCCCCATGAAATCTCTTTTTTATCAAGCTTTATTTCTTTTCTTGTTTTGTTTTATGGGGGTGAGGAGATAGAAAGCAACAATATAGTGTATTTTCATTCCCTTTAGGTAAATTGTCATTCAGTAGTCTGCATTTTCAATTAGATTCTTTCTGAAGATACCTTTTCATGTGTAGTCCATATCATCAGAATTACATAAAATTGATACTGTGATGCTTCAAACTGAATTTTTAATGGATTATCAGTTTACTCATCACACATACAGTACTTGCTTTCTTAGCATTGTATTTGGGGAACCTTGAGTACCAGTGGTTAAACAAAACATTTTATGACAGTGCCATAGAGCTGAAGAATCACCATTAAATAAAAACTAAAGAAAAATACGTCAAGTTTCAGAGAAGAGGTTCAAAGGAAGCTACAAGGATTCCTGTGAGAAGTGAAACAATTTTTATCTTATGCACACAGGAATGAAATCCACAGGTATTAACACTTCATCACAATGTCAGAAAATATTCTGTAAAATGAGCTAGGAACTTTCTACAAGGTTCTAGAAAAGTTCCCATATGTCTGATTTCAACCTTTTCTGCTGGGCTCATTCACATCTTACGGCATACTTGGAAGGACAGCAGATATGACATCTCAAAAATGTTATTTTTTCAGACATTTGGTTTGGTCAGTAGCAGCTGCTGATGGGAGAAAATAGGTTAATGTGTTAAGAGTCTATGTATACAAACTCCAGCTATTTAAGTTGTGTAAAACAAGTTCAGAATCTTCAAGAGGTAACAGATTGGGGAACATAATCGAGGACCTGATGCTTTGTTCTTAGAGAGCATTGTGTCAAATGCTGTGCACACTCATGTTCCACTTGAGGCCATCTTCACAGCATCCTTCTGTTGTGCATAAAAAGTAGAATAAACTATCATAATTAATCTAAAGGTAATTCAGGAATGACTCATGTCTCCATTTTCTCACTTGCATGAAGAAGTAGTCTTCTGATCATCTGGAATTGGATGAGGATTTTCTGGACATAGGTGAAATAGGATTATGAACAGGTATGATGTAGAAGCAGGCAGACAGTGGCTGAACAGAGCCCATATGAAAAATGGGATACGAAGGCTGTAAAGGTTTTTTACACTTTACTTCCTCCAGAACAACAATAACAACAAAAGAAAATAATGATGAACAGTAGAACAGATTACCTAAGAAAGAAGTGCAAAGAAAAGTGATTGACTTTGGAGAAGGTAAAAATAGTGTCTTTTGCTCCGGAAAAAACAGTTAAGGATGGCAACTGTCAGAAGAATAGACAGTATCAAATCTAATTAAGAAAAAATGCAGAACAACAAAAGTGACTAAAGATGGCAGTTAAGCAGAAGTACTGAAGATGTGCAATGCTTCAAGACACAACATAAGATCAACCTTTGAAAAGATGAAAAGCAAGCCTACGTGTCTGATAGGAATAAATTAAGATGTTGAGGTGAGTGGGGGACATGACTATTGCCAAAGTGCATAGTGAATTTTGTATACCTTTATTGTCATATAAATTGTCTCTCATGTACATAATGTTCTAAAGAGAATGGAATTATTGTTTCTGGGCATTTATGGGCATTACTCTAGCAAGTAATGCATATAGGGGAAGAAATCACAATATTAGTCAAGACAGGGAATACTAACAGAGAGAAAAATAATTCTGAGAAACAAACTTGAAATGGTGAGGATAATATGTATATTAATCTAGAGAATAAAACATTGTGTTAGCTGCCACATGTATGGTTTATTAAAGACTGACGTGCTAACATACTTAGGAGAATGGTAGAGAAACATCTCTCAGAACTGTTGCTGGAGCCTATGACATGCATAGAAAATGTTTCAAAAAAATAGGAATTAAATGAGAGGCATAACAGAAGAAAGTGACAACACTTTCTGTTCCTGAAACATGCTCCCAAATGACAAGCTGGACAAGAAAACGGTAGACAATGGATAAATTGATAAGGGAAGACATATAAAGGAAGTTTGGAAATTTTATAGCACAAATCCTGCCAGAAGGAATTGAGAAGAGCTGCATGGAGGATATCTTCTTCTGAGTGAAACTTCTTTTTTGTATGAGCTGATCAGTCATTTTAGGAGACCGTCAGACTGAGGAAGGAGTGCTCAAACTAACACAACAAAGTGCAGAGAAAACACAAATACTCACTTTCTTTTTTTCTTGATGGCTATTTATTACCTTCTACACTCTCTGAAAATAGCAAAACCACTGGCTGTCAACAATATGTACTTAATATGAACAAGGGGAATTCATACAGATCATAAGCATTGACAGAATTTTATAAATTCACTGGCTCCATACTTGTATAGTACTAACTGTATAACTACTCTGTATTAATTTAAAGTTCTTATTAATTTAAAAATGAATAATGATTATTTTTGTTCACTTTCTGAGCTATACAGAAATAGGGACAATGATAGTAATATATGTATCTCAGTTTGACATCAAATATATTATACAACTGTAATAAGTATTTAATTGCAAGAATATATAAACTTTAAATTTATGATTTTATCTGACTTGTCTCATTTGCAAGGAGACAAGTCAAAGTGATATAGGAGCTTTTTGAAAGGTTACAGGACATATTTTACATATGGAGTGATTATACAGAAAGAGTCTTATTATTGGAGAATTTGTACTGCAAAACCAGCTCCAAAGCTCTTCAGACAAAATACACCTACATACAAATACAAGAGATATTAGTGAGTGCTACTCACAACTCTGGTACAGCGGAACCTACTGAAGTTTCTACATGCTTTAAAATTTACTTTGCTCAAATGTCAGAAATCCTTGAAAATATGTTACAAATTTTTGCAGCATTATACAGTATGGTTACAGTATTGAAACTAAGCAGGGTTATATTGTTTGTTCTTTCACCTCATCTTCATACATTTTCATTGCCATCTTGTTGTGAAACAGATTTCTGAGCAGTAATTGATTATCTCCCTTTTCAAAATGTTTTCCCCTTTACAAACATTAACGATAAGTTTTACCCAAGTGAACATTTCAGCTTTAAAGTAATTGAAGACTAACTACTTTACTATGAAATCGGATTCTGAGAAGCTTTATGTCCACTATTTACATGATTGAAGGAGAGATTTTTAAATTATATTTTTTCTAGACAGAAATGGCTACAAAGCACTAGTGTGTTAAGCTATATCAGGACTCATTCTTCAAGTACCTTAATTAATGATTTGTGCCATGGAAAACTTAATTCTTGCCTCAGTGACCTTCTTCACAGAAAAATCATTTCAAATGGGGGATTATTTTCTTCAAACAATTGGGCAGTCTGGGTCTATATGCTAACTCTCATAATATTTCTCTTTTTTGTGGTTTGGGTCATTATACATTTTTGCCAGGCTTATAATAATTTTATAAACAAAAGCATATTGTGGAGAAGTACAGAGGAGATATTATTCTGAAGAGCTATTATCCTTAACAGCCTCTTTCTAATTAGCTTTTAAACCTTTTTCTTTCTTTAAGCTTTTTCAGAAAAAAAAAACCCCAACATTATTATATACCAGCATGTTCACTCAGTAATCTGTTTTTCCAATGGGCAGCTAAGCATGAACATGCCTTAGTTCTTCACTAAGATTATAGGCTAGCTGATGTTCAAGGTATTATTACTTAATGAAAGCAGTTCAACATCAAAATCTCAGAATCTTTTCTCTGTAAGTTTCAAAACTGTTTACATTTATTGATACTTTTCAACTTTACAGAAACTTAATTGAACTTATATTCGGAACCCACACTTGTGCTTTTGAAAACAACTTCCATGATCAGTAAGTGAATGGGATT
>VZUA01007872.1:10889-20976 GCA_013401035.1 Horornis vulcanius
GTACAGTTAGAAAAACATGTCTTATTTACAGACAGATCCCTTGGAAAAAGAATTTTAGAAAATCAAAACATCTCGGGCAAGAAATCAAGGCTACAGTGAACACTCCCAGGGCTGGGGCATCCACAGCCTCTCTGGGAAACATCTTCCAGTGTCTCACCAGCCTCACAGAAAAGAATTTCTTCCTAATATCTAACCTAAATTTTCCTTCTTTCAGTTTGTACCTTTTACTCCTTGTCCTATCATTAGAGTTCCTGATGAAGAGCCCCTCAGCTTCCCTGTAGGTCCTTTTGGATACTGGAAAGTTGCTCTGAGGTCTCCACACGACCTTCTCTTCTCCAAGCTCAACAGCCACAACTTTCCCAGTCTGTCTTCATAGAGGAGATCTTTCATTCCTCTTGTCAGCCTGATGGCCTCCTCTGGTCTCGCTCTGACAGTTCCTTGTCCTTCCTTTGTTGGGGACTCCAGGCCTGGGTGCACCACTCCAGCTGGGGTCTCATCAGAGCAGTGTAGAGGGGTGGGATCCCATTCTTCACCCTGCTGGCTGCATTGCTTTGGGTGCAGCCCAGGACACAGCTGGCTTTCTGGGCTGTGAGCACACACTGCTGGCTAATGTTCAATCTTCTGTCAACATTCACCCCAAATCTTTCACTGCAGGGCTGCTCTCAGTCACTTCTCTGCCCAAGCTGTTGGTGTGTCTGGGATTGCTGTGACCCAGCTATAGGGCCTGGTACTGGGCTTTGTGGACCCCATGAGGTTTGCACTGGCCCAGCTCTCAATCCTGTCCAGGTCCCTCTGGATGCCATCCCTTCCCTCCAGTGCCCCACACAGCCTGGTGTCATAAAATTGCTGAGTCAATATATGACATCTTAATATCCAAAATTGCTTTCAGAATTGCTTTCAGCTGGTCATAAATTTATTCTAAAATTGTATTTCTTGTTACAATTCAAACTGCCAAATCCTTAAAAAAATATTATTTTATGAAACAGATTTGTTAACATGAACATCTCCAGACAAGTATTAAGCCTGAAAATAAGTCTTCAACTGACTGACAAAC
The DNA here is from genome assembly GCA_013401035.1 of Horornis vulcanius. NCBI lineage: Eukaryota > Metazoa > Chordata > Aves > Passeriformes > Scotocercidae > Horornis > Horornis vulcanius. The sequence goes on from VZUA01007872.1 coordinate 11,944, forward strand.
GAATCTCATTCTATATTCTCTCTTTAGTGGCTGATTATTTTCCTGCACATAATAAAGACACCATTAATGTATAATGAAAGAGACAGCTTCATTATTTTCTCTTTGAAAATTTTTCTCTTTGAAAAATACATACTTAACCATATGGGGCCTTTTGTACACCAGGATTTTTTCTTGCTAACAAGTTTGGTGCCAGTGGTATGATTACTTTGCCATCATATTGCGTACAGTTGAGAAACACCCTCATGAATAGCAGTAAGAAGGTCTAAGTCAAAGTGGCTTTTTTGCCTCCTTCAACACCAGAAATCCCATGAAAACTCTGCTCCTGGCAGCAAGTGGGCTGTGTGTGTTACTAAAAAGGCTTGTTTATGGCATGAAGCAAGCTCACTGCCATAGTAAAGCAATGTAGTCTTACTTGAAATTATACTCAGCTAGGGCAAAATTCTCTCCAGGTAGCAGCTGAAAAATATGTGTCTTCACATATATCCTAGCTGGCAAATGCATCTGGAAGGAAGTGCATTGCTTCTCTGAATTGCTTGTGAACATGCCAGCTGCTGCACTCAAAGCTACAGCTGATGCTGAGTCAAAGACAGGAACGGAAAAGCAACACTTTAGCAAATCTCTTTGTGCTGACCGTCTCGCCTCATGAGAAAAACATGATTCCTATAATTTTTCACTGTATTATGCAGCTAAGTTTCACACTATAGTAACATGTCTGTCACATCTCATGTCCTCTGTGTGGTCATGCAGGTAAATCCACAAGTTAATTTGTGGCGAGTGCCCTCTCTCTTGAGCAGAGGGATGCATGTCCCCGTAGCAGAGACTGATTCACACTGATGGAGCATGGGATATTTCCTCTCTAGCTTGCTCAAGTATTTTCAATCTGTCATGTATTGAGAGCACCATCAATCAGAAAACCAGTCTGTGTGTCTATGTTTTGGAAACCTGGCCCTTAGGCTGCTGATCTCACATTTCTTACCAAACTCAAAGCCTTGCAAAATCAAAATGAAAGACAAGGATATAGTCTTTTCACCTGTTCAGGGGAAAGCTGTCTTACATGGATGTATTCAGTTCATCCTACTGTTACACCCTTTTCCTGCACCATCCCTCTCCATACTGTTTGCTTAGGCATCCTTTTTTGGAGCAGCAAGTTGTCATTTATTATTTTCCTGTTTCTAGCCAGTTCAGGATATTTTTTTGCAGTAGCTGGAAGGGGACATGCCTAGACATGGAGGTTATTCTATATCACCTCATGTCATTGCTGAGGAGGGGGTAAAGGGACTCTCTTACAAAGAGAAGGGCTTCCTTTTGGTTGAGCAAATGATGCATAGGAAGCTGTCCTGTGTTGTCTGTTATTGGTTGCTTGGGTTTGGGTATTTTGGTTTTTTTTTCCTGTGTGAATTGCCTCTTTTCTTATACCCTCTGTCATTAGTACGATTGCTATAACTGTTTGTCTTCTTACCTAGATGCTGTTTCCAGTAAAATGTTCTTATCTCTGTGATCCCTCTTTAGTGGCTCCAGTTCTTCTCTCCAGCCTTCTGCAGTGGGGAGGGAGAGGGAAAATCAGGGGAGTGAGAGAGAGTGGCCATGTGGTTTGGAGAGTGTGGGAGGGGACTGAATCAGGGAATATTATTCCTAGACCATGACAACTATATATGTGAATCCTAATGATAATGCTTTGCAAAAAAATTAACCAAAGGAGTATTTAAAATCTAATATTGCCACCATGCAGACTCACTTTCTAACCTATATGTGCTTGTTTTTTCTTGAAATCTTACATATACTATACATTTTGCAAAGTCTTTAACTGCTGAATATAGTTTTTATTTAATTTGGTTTTGTTATATTTTTTATTATATTTTCATTTGTGGTGCAACAAGGCCAAGTTCTGAGTCCTGTGCTTTGGCCACAGCAACATCAGGCAGGGCTGAAGGCTTGGGAAAGAGTGATTGGAAAATGGTCCAGTGGAAAATGATCTTGGGGTGATGGTGACAATAGCTGAACACAAGCCAGTGAGTGCTCACTGTTGTGGGTTGACCCAGGCTGGATTCCAGGCACCCACAAAACCCACTCACTCAGTTCCTTCTGCAACTGGACAGAGGAGAGAAAATTTAACAAAGGGTTCACAGATTGAGATAAGGACACTGGGACAAATTGACTTCCAAATACTCCCCAAACAGATTCAGCTTCAAGATATTAAATGAATTCACCAGTAACAAAATCAGAGCAGGATAATGCCTCCCATGGGAGAGAGCTCTCCATGAACTTCTCCAGTCCATCTCATGAGCAGCAGCTGCCTGTGAACTGCTGCAGTGTAAATCCATCCCACAGACAACAGTCCACCCCAGACTGCTGCAGCGTGGGGCACTCCTCCATGGAGTGCAGCCCTTCAAGGATAGGCTGCTCCAGCGTGGCAGCCTCTCTCCACAGGTCTCCCACAGGCTGACAGCCTCCTCTCAGGCATCCACCTGCTCTGGAGTGGAACTCCTCCACAGGCTGCAGGTGGATCTCTGCAGATGGAGCTGTGCTCCATGGGCTGCAGGGGCACAGCTGCTTCACCATGGGCTGCACCATGGCCTGCAGGGCAACCTCAGCTGGTTCTGGTGCCTGGAGCACCTCCTGTCCCTCCTTCTCCACAGAACTTGGTGTCTGCAGAGTTGTTCTTCTCACCTGTTCTTGCTCTGCTTTTCTTTGGCTGGAATTAAAGCTACACCACAAGCTTTGTTTTTATTTCTTCTTAAATCTGTTATCACAGAGCCATTACCACCATTTCTAACTGGCCCAGCCTTGGCCAGTGGCAAATCCACCTTTGGAGCCAGCAGGGCCTGTTGGCTCTGCCTGACATGGTGGAACCTTCCAGCAGCTCCTCACAGAAGGCACCCCTGTGGCCACACTGCTACCAAAAAGCCAGGCCATGCAAAACTAGTACAATCCAGGTGGCCAAGAAGGCCAATGGCATCCTGGCCTGGAGCAGCAATGGTGTGGGCAGCAGGAGCAGGGCAGGGATTGTCCCCCTGTGCTGGGCACTGGTGAGGCCACACCTCAAATCCTGTATTCAGTTGTGGCACTCACTGCAAGAAAGATACAGAGGTGCTGGAGCAGGTCAAGAGAACAAAGCTGGTGAAGGGTCTGGAGCACCAGTCCTGTGAGGAGCAGCTGAGGGAGCTGGGGATGTTTATCCTGGAGAAAAGGAGTCTCAGGGGAGACCTTATCACTCTCTACACCTGCCTGAAAGGAGCCTGTAGCCAGGTGGGTATCAGCCTCTTCTCCCAGTGAGAGGATGAGAGGACATGGCCTCAAAGCTGTGTCAGGGGACACTTTGTCTGGGCATCAGGAAAGATTTCTTTATGTAAAGGGCTGTTGAGCATTGGGACGGGCTTCCCAGGGATGGTGTGGAGTCACCATCCCTGGAGGTGTTCAAAAAATTACTGGATGTGAATCACAGTGCCATGATCTAATGGACGGGGTGATGATTGGTCGAGGTTATTCTCATAATCTCGGACTTTTTCTCCAACCTAGATCATTCTGTGATTCTGTTTATAACATCTTTTTCAGATATTTTTTATTTCTTGGTTTGGGTCAGTGCAGTCTAATCCTATTCAGTGTAAGTTACGAATATTTCCATGAAACAAACTTACTTTATTCTACAACATAGCAATTAGCAACAAATCACTGAGATTGTATGTGACATGTGGAAATAATTTTATTTATAATTTACAACAGTTTTATCACAAGGCACTGGTTCACCTGGTTGAGTTTTTCTCTAAAGCATGAGGTTTTGCACATTTTTCATTCTGCAAAGATTCATTTAGGAAAGATTAAGTTTTATTTTTTCTTTCAGTACCTTTAAATGTTTTTTTTTCTTTTACAAAATGACAGGAATCTGTGCTCTCTTCTACAGTTATGCGCCAATAGCACAAGTACATACATATCACTCCTTGGGAAAGAAAGCTTCAAAAAGAATTAGTGTTCTGGTTTTTAATTGACTTAGTCCTGAAATTCAAACATCATATGTCATATGTCATTTCCTTAAATTTTCTGAAAATAGAAAGCTTCAAACATTTCAATTTCTTCTTTTTTGAGATTACTTGCTAGAGCACTTTTAAGGTTGTAATTGTCCTCATGTAATTCTGAAAAACAATGAAATCATAAGTCTCAAATCATCTTGGACTGGTACAGTTTTTTCTTAAGCTACCTGTAGGAGAAACCACCATGAATTTCTGTTCTGTGCTAATTCTTATACTGGTTTTAGTAACAGCTCTTTCGTTTGGTTGTGTTTACAGATTGTATGATTTAAAATTGTATATTGTAAAAGAATTCGTTCACTTAACAGAGTTTTCTTCTTGCTTAATTGATTGTCTTAAACTTAGATCTGGATGCCTAAATTTAGATCTGGAATTTCCCTCATTCTAGCCAAATACAAATGACTATTTGTCCAACATTGATGTAAGAGTTCACACGACAGAACTTCCCTTCAAATGACATATTGGATTGCTTCTTTTTTTTGATGAGGAATGTTCAACTCTGTTGCTATTATGCTGTGAAAGAGTACAGCTTTCTCTTTTTGTTTCAAGTATTGTTGTAGTATTGTGACTTTGCAATTTTAAGACTCTGAAACCCTGAGGTCATCAAGCTGACCAGAATTCCAACAGAATGCCTATGGCTTTTGGTCTATCTATAATTACTTTAATTAGCAATTCTAAATTGTAATTCTTACTGGCTTTTATCTGGTGGGTATTGCTGCTTATTTTAGGGTGACTTTATGATGTTTGTATTTCTAATTGTTTTGTTTATATTGGATATTAAGTTTTGTAGTTTTAAGACTAGTTTTGAGAGTAAAGCATGGGGAAAAGAAGTGTGCAGTTTGTTTTTAGAAACTGCAAATGCTTTTCTGTATTTTTTTTCATGGATTGTGTTGTTTGCACTATGGATAGTGGGACAGAGTACTCCTCTCCTTAATAAACTGAAGAAAAAAATCTTAAAGAGTAGCAAACTAACTAAAAATCCCATCTTTTGTCTCTCTATGCTGTCAGTAAGAAAGAAAAATAGGCTGGGGTGGAGGGGAAAGGTGTTTTAAAACTTCTCATTCTACTTCTTTAATTCTGTAAATAATTTTTGTTTCCTTTATACCTTCTAGTGTTTTAAGCCTGTTTTTTCTTTAAAGTTTTCCTTTAAATATCTCCTAATCCTTATCTTATCCCATGTATTTTCTTTTCCTCTTCTCCAGTTAACTATAGCAGTAAAGAATGAATAAATTATTGTCATAGGTACACTAGCATTTGGCCAACATCAGCCTGTCACACTAGGGATAGTTCTTTATATAATTTGTCTTTTAAATTCTGTGCTGTAATTATGCCTTAAATTTAGTGTAAATTTCCTTTTTTCTTCTATTGAATTTAATAATTGTTGTATCCATGTTGCTTAAATTGGTAATATCTTTCTAAGTGAAAGCCTTCATGTATCTCTGGTCCCTAAGCTTTTTGAAAATTTAATATCTTTCTATTCCCTAAAATTACTTTCTTATTATCCAAAAATATCTCCAATATTGTCCCTAACACATAACCTCTACAGAAGAAATGAACAAATTAAAATAGCTGTTTTGCTGAGCATGCTGATAATGATTAATAAAGAGTTTACAACGGTACTAGTGTTCGTTCAAAATATGTATAGTTTATAGTTTCTTCGTCCTACCCTGCATCCTAGTTCCAGTAACATATTTTAGGGGTTTATTAGTAGTTATTTATTAGTTATTAAAAGAAAAACAGGAGATGAGGCTTTTTAATCTTTCCTTTCCTTCTTCTCCTTTAAATCTGTTACATCACCTTTTGAGGAAGTTCAATTTCCCTTTAACGTTAAAAATACCACTTTCCTAATATTTTATCTGATAAGCTTCCTCTATATGGTCTGCAGTGTGTCTAGAGTAGGGCTAGTATGTCCAAAAAATTTAATGAATCCCCTGACACAAAAGTAAACCCAAGCATAAAAAAATCCTAAATAGTATGAAAAATAAGAAAAAATGAGCTGAACCTAAAAGAATTTTCTGATCCTCCAACCTAAAAATTTTCACATAAACAAATTCAGAACCCAAATGAAGCAAAAAAATTACCTGAAAAAAACTACCATGATAATACCAATGAAAAAAAGCTCATTGCAGTAGCTGGGCCCTGGCATACCATTATCACATGCTGCTAATTACTGTAAAAATACAAAAATTTTTTTGTAAAAGTACAAATGAAGGCCAGGGGCTAGGAAGTAAATCAGCAACTCCCCCAGTCACTCAGGCTGCAGCTAACACCCCAGTTTTTAATGTTGTAACTAAACCAGACAGTGAACCTAAGCCAATGACTAAATGAGACAGTAAACCTAAGCCAACAGCTAAGCCACAGTAAGCCTAAATCACTAGTACTCACTACTGCAAAAAAACCGCAACAAAATCAAAACCTATCAACCAATAGACAATAATAATCTGGGGAAAGGACCCTCAAAGCCAGCTCCAACAACTGAAACAAAATCAGAAATCACTATTGAGTCCTTTTCCCTAAAAACCTTTCTAATTTTAAAAAAAAAATTGTACTCAACAACCTGATAAATCTGTAATTAGTAGATTAGTCCATCTTTAAGACGCTGCAAGTGAAGCTACAATTCTAAACAGTGCTGGAAAAAAGCATTTGAAATCCCTGATACATAATCCGATTATCAACCAAAAAATGATAAAGAAAGCTAACCTCACAGTCTCTGGGCATAAATCTTAAAAAACGTGGCACAAAGATATCTGTGTGCAAACAATCTCTATACGCAGCAAACCCAGTAGAAGACCATAGAAGAAAGAATTCNTCTCAAATACCCTAACAACTAAAAATCCAAACTTAGTACCATATACATCCATGACCTAGAGAAAACTTATATGACTTAAGCCACCAAAATACGTTTCTGCTTTAGCAATAATGAAGTGCAATGACACAGGAGAGTCTGTGCTTGATATGGTGAGGAAGCTCCGAGCATATGCAGATGCCCTGCATGGCCCAGCACATGCAAGAATTGCAGCTGTGAAAACACATCTGCAGAAACTAGAAGATGAGATAGAGGAGAATCACAAGGAACTAAAAAACAAACAAACAAACAAACAAAACAACAACAACAACAACAAAAAAAACCCTTCTCCAAATCTCAGCTATACTGATCAAAAATTCTAATACTGAATGCAAATGTCCCCCAAATAAAAAAGGAAAGTACACCCTGTGAGATAAAGCTATAATTCGTTCAGAGTAATTGTGAGAAAAACATGAAAAAGTAAAAAAAAAGATCCACTGCTGCTCTGGCACAAGAGATAAATTGAAAAAACCAAGACTTAGAAAAGAAGTTCCACCACAAAAAATCCAGCTGCAATTGCCCATAACCGAACTGCCAATGCTAATAATGATGACATATCTGATCCCTTAAAAAAACCCTCTAGATAATATACCCAAAGAAAAAATAAAAGTCAAACTTGAAAGAGCCCTCCCTCTAGCCAAGTGGAGGCTAGAGAAAACCGTGTTTCTTAGACTGTGTAAATTTGTTAGCCTGGCACATCAAAACCAGAATTATATATAAAGCCTTAGTCAACACTAGTGCACAGTACACATTAATCCCATCAAAACATGTAAAAGCAAAATCTATTTCTATTGTTAATGTAAAAAAAATCCCAAAATTTAACTTTACTAGAAACTAATATAAACCTAACTAAAAATGTATAAAAGAAACACCCTATTGTAACTAGCCTAAAAGCCCCATACATTTTGAACATAAACTTCCTCCAAAGTGAATATTTCAAAAACCCAGAATGACTCAAATGAGCATTTAAAGTAATGACTATAAAGACAAAAAAGCATTAAACAATTAAACACCTTGCTTAAACTATCAAAAAATCCATCTGCAATAAAATTTCTAAAAAAAGAAGCAATGAATATCGATTGCCACTTCAACAGTACACCACTAACAATACAAACCAACTTGAAATGCCGTGATTCCCATCCATAAAATAATCCGTAAAGAATCGGGAAGTGATCAGCAAAACCCCCTCACTCTTTAGAAGTCCTGTTTAACCTATACACAAATCTGAAAAAAAAATATAAAGTGGCTGTAAACTGTTGTACCTTAAATAAAATAACTCCACCATTAAGAGCTGCTGTACCAAATATATTAAAACTCCAATATTAAAGCTAAAGTCCAAAACAGCCAAATAATATGCCACTATTAACATTGCCAATACATTTTTCTCCTTTCCTTGAACAACAAAATACAAACCTCAATTTACCTTCACCTGCAAAAGAGTGCAATACAGCTAAAACTGACTGCATTCTTTCTAGAATGAAATTAGATTATGAGTTAAGATTGGAACTCTCTTTGACTTGTTATTTGTGCCAAGGTATCATTCCCTCAGACCTAGGAAGCGTGCCACCCCATGTCCTGATGTCCCACGTGAGGTCATNTTAGGTTTTTTACATGAGAGACAATTACTGGACTTTTTTTAAAATACATCAGGTTGCTAGTTTGGTAATTTTACAGCAGGCAATTTCTGTACTGGGTGAAAAAAACCCCAACTTTAACATTATCCAGGAATTTTATAATCTTGTTTCACTGTAATGAGCATTTATAGATACTAGTTTTAATGAAGCTTCTCCCAACTTTGCAATTGCATTCTCTCTTTTCTCCTATTCTGAAGCATCCCATAATGAAGATAGTTATTATTACTCATTCCAAGCAGCAGTGGGAAATAATTTCCAAAGTACTTGATACAGTTTAACCACTTGCAGCAGAAGAGAACCAGGGAGGTAGCAATCATACAAGCTGTTTCAAGGTGTGCTGGTTTTGGGGGGTGTAGAGTTAGTTTTCCTCACAGTGGCTGGTGTGGGTCTGTGTTTTGGGTTTGTGCTGAATACAGAGTTGATGATATAAAGATTTTTTTTTTTATTGCTGAGTAGAACTTTCACAGAGCCAAAGCCTTTTCTGATTTTCTGCTTTTCACTGCCACACTGGCAGGGGAGATGGGAGTGCCTG
>VZUA01007884.1:0-10269 GCA_013401035.1 Horornis vulcanius
CCTTTGCAGCCCCTGGAGCCCTCAGTGCCCTTTGCAGCTCCCAGTGCCCTTTGCAGCCCCTGGAGCCCTCAGTGTACTTTGCAGCCCCCAGTGCCCTTTGCAGCCCTGGAGCCCCCAGTGCCCTTTGCAGCCCCCAGTGCCCTTTGCAGCCCCTGGAGCCCCCAGTGCCCTTTGCAGCCCCCAGTGCCCTTTGCAGCCCCTGGTCCCTCTGCACACAGCTGGGATGAGGCTGCCCTGCAGTGTTACAGGGATGTGCCCAGAGATCTCCCACAGCCACCAGCACCACCCTGCCTGCCTGCACTGCCCCTCTCTGCAGCAGCACCTCTGCTCCCCTGGGTTGTTCCCCTTTCTTTCTGTGTCATTTAATCCTTATCCTGGGAGTCCCACCTGCATCATCAGCATTTTCCCCTCTCCAGCCCCACACCTGAAGGACCTGCCTGGTCCCCTGGGTCTCACAAACTCCCTGTGATGTCTTGGCTGTAAAGGACAGGATGTAAAGCCCAGCTCCCCCCGATTCACCCCAGCACAGTCTGAGCCTCCTCATGAGCTTTGCTGTGAGCTGTGGCTCTCAGAGCACTCCTGAACTCACACATTTCCCACTGGAGTTGATGGCTCCATGTGTCCCCTCAGTGGCCAGGAGCCCTGACTGATTCAAACAAGGACAACTTCTTACAAATAACAGGATGGCTCCAAAGCAAGGAAAATATCTGCAGGAAGAGGGGCACTTGCACAGGCCATGGATACAACTGGCTTCCCTCCAGACGTTTACAGCACCCTTCCCCAGCCTGCCCAGCCAGGCCTGGCCCATGAAGCCCTATTCCTTCTTTATTTCCAGCTGAACAGCACTAATCCTGTTCAGTGGGAGTGGGAAAGCCTGGGCAGGCAGTGCCCACCACCTGCTGATGTCCAGCTGAAACAGTTCATGAGTTGGGGGTATCCCCCTGCAGGGGTTCAGGAGGGTGGGAGACACCTTCCCATTGAAACTGAGCTGGAAGATGGATGGGTGAGGGGCATGGATTTGGGGGCTGCCACCATGATGGAACAACAAGAATTGAATTTCTTTCCTGCCCTACTACAGCTGAGCATGAGCCAAGACTGGAGGCACTTGGGGAGCCATTCCTTCAGCTCAGCCACCAAGTCCTTTGCCTGAGACACCATAAAAACCTTAAAACTAAACTACAGCTTTCACAAAAGCAGCACAGGCTTTGCCACAGGTCTCAAGAGAGCCAGGAAAACACCCCTTTTCTTCCAGTCCCACCAGCATTTGTTTCAATAAAGCTCCTCCTCTGATGTTTCAAAGATTCCCAGAATGGCTGGGGTTGAGGGACCTTAAAGATCATCCCATGGAACACCTTCCACTGTCCCAGGCTGTTCCAAGCCCCATCCAACCTGTCCTTGGACACTTCCAGGGATCCAGGGGCAGCTACAGCTTCTCTGGGCACCCTGTGCCAAGGCCTCAGCACCCTCACAGGTAATTTGCCCCACCAAATAATAAATATTCCTGTTAACCCCACTGTTCCCTGTGCCAGGGGCATAACCAGATCCATCCTAACCTCCTTTCACATCGGGATTGTCATTTGCAAAACCAGGACAGCAGCACCACCACCCCCCTGAGCACTTGGAAGCATCGAGAGCGGATTTGAAATGCAAAACTGGGATAGCAGAGAACAGCACATCATTACTCACGAAGACAAGGTGAAACATGCTTTGCCAAAGTGTGAAAAATACTTATATCCAAATACAAAGTGTCCCTCAAATTTACAGTTCCCTGCACGCTCGGGAAGCTGAACTACATTTGTGGGAATGGCTGTGAAGGTAAACTGATTCCTGCCAGTAAAATGTGCCCGTGCTGGAGTGCAGAGAAGATGAAGTGAAAAAAAAGGGTGGGAAAATGGGATTTGATCTGCTTTTTAAAGCAATAATGGTTTCACTGAAAAGCCTCACAATCTGTAACATGCAGGGTGGAGCAGGATTAGGATCATAAATAACTTCAGGGAAGAAAAATGATGCTTTTTCACACGCTGGTAGCATGTGATCTTTAAAACCAAAGAAAGATAAAATAAATGTCTTCAAATATCCCCATTTTCCATCCAGAAGGACTGCTTTTAACTTGTTTTACGGGGATGACTTTATTCTGTGGATGCAGTGTGGCCACCTTTGGGCTGGAATGCAGCAGTGTCTGTGCCACGCTGGATCCTGCTGCAGGAGGGGATGGATATTCATCCCCTTAAAATGATGAGCTGTTAGTGATAACAACCTCTGGGAGGGTAATTAAAAACAGTTTTGGCAGTGAGGCCAGTCTTGAGTAGATGTGAGGGTCCAAGAGAATTTTCTGTGTCAGGAACTGTTCTGGGATGTGACCAGAGTGGGGATGCTGGGTCCTCCCAGCCCTGCTGGTCCCTTTCTCCCCCTGTTTTTGATAATTAAGCATCCCAGGTTTGCACCAAGAGACCAGTTCCACCTCTGAACAAGCCTAAAGATAAAGGCTTGAGATACAAACCATAAACCCTATCCCAAAAGCAAGGGGGTTGCAGGAGGAATGCCAGATTCCCAGCTGGATCAGCCTCATCCTGCAGCTTCAGCTGTTTCCCCACTGGTGAAGGGCAGAGAAATTCAGACCTATTGATCCATGGTTGGGAATACAGCCCCAGTAAAAACGCAGGTGGAACTCTAGGTAGTTGGGATGCATTTCCTTAAACTGGAATTTAGGCAGGAATCCAAGACTAACACCCTCCACCTTCCCTCTTGCAAATAGTGCTGAGGGCTCTTTAACAACTGCAGTGGTCGAGGCCTGGGTTAATGTCTTATCCATAAGTTACTCAGTATTTCCTTTTAAAGACAAAATAGTTGGAATACCACTCTTTCTCTCTTTAAATTGCAGTTGTAGCTGTTACAAAAACCCCTCTGCACTATTTCCAGGGCTGGGAAGTGTCCGTTTCTCGGGAGTCCCAGCTCTCAGTTTTTATGGGAACTCCAGTGTTAGGGAGTTTATGGTGGTGTTAATACCCACAGAGATAAAAGCAGATCCTCCTTACCATCAGAGCTTGGTGGAGCTGGGAAAAGAGGCTTCCCAGGCTTCTGCTCATGTCCTAGAGTGTATCCTGGGTGGGTTTTTGGAGCAGGAACATCTCCCAGCCCTTCCATGGGGTGACATCAGGGATTGCGATGTCCTGGGTGGCTCTCTGAGAGATATGAGCTGCTCCTGCTGTCCCAACCCAAAACCTGAGAACCAGGCAGCTGTGATAACCTGATTTTCACACCAAAACAGTTCCACAGAATCCCAGAATCCTAAAATCCCAGAGTCCCAGAATCCTAAAATCCTAAAATCCCACAGTCCCAGAGTCCCAGAATCCCAGTGTCCCAGAATGGTTTGGGTTGGAAGGGACCTCAAAGTTCATCCAGTACCAGGTCCCTGCCACAGGCAGGGATATCTTCCACTATCCCAGGTTACTCATGTATACAGTCAGTGGCCTCAATATATCCTGGTCCCAAACACCTTGGAAAACTGGGAAAGGTTAACCACAGGTCTGGATCCATCCAATGCCTGCAGCCTGCTCATGTCCCATGGCAAAGTTTGGTGAACATTTTTTTCCCCCTCTTCTTCTTTCAAGTTTTTCAGAACTTTGTTGAAAAAATGAACAGAGAAAAGCCACAATTATTCTGTTTTCTGGCATCAGACTTCCTCCTGGGAAGTTCATTCCCACGTAGTGGATCATTGCTGGGGAGATACAGCTTTAGATAGAGATAAATGGAAAAGGCAAAAAACTCCAGTGCCCAGAGCAGACAGGTTTGGCTGGAATGATGACAAAGGGAATCCTCTGCTAGGTTGGAGGATGCAGCCTAAAATCATGGCTCTTTTTGGCTCCCAAAGGGTAACATTTTCCCAAATGCCTCAGAGCCTTTAATCCTGATGGGATTTAGGGCTTAGTTTCTTAAACAATTTGGAAACTTGTCCCAGGAATGATTCTCACATATCACTGCAAGGCTTTGTGAACTGCTGTGGATTCAAGGACCACTGCCCACCATCTCCTCCTCCTCTCCTGCTAGAATATCCCAGTGGACACACTCAGGAAAGGATTAGATCCTTCCTTAGATGGTCCCATCCTTCTCTGAGCTGCTGAGGGCTACCAAAATGCTACAGCCACCACTGAGGAGTTGGAAAGGCCATTGACAGGAGGAGTTTTCATCCGTCCACAGCACAGACATCAACAGCATTCTTGGAATAGCTCAAAAAAAAAAAAAAAAAAAGGACTCCAGAGATATGGCATTAGGAGGGGTAAAAAATGATGTGGGTTTGATGTCCTGAGCCACACTCAATAATATAAAAAATACACATATACACACACATATATATATTTATATAGAGACACACATACATAAAACAAAGGAGATTCCATACTCTGGGAAAAGACCTCAGTAAACCCAGCTCCCCTTTTGGTAGTTGGTAAAAACATCAGGCACAAGGTCAGGCAAATTACACCAAATAAAACTTGATACAAATTCCTGGCTGGATTTTTCTCCCCTAAAAGAGAACCATTTTCTGGTCTTTCTAATCTCATTTGTGTGGAAAGGTAAAACTAGCAAGGAATGGTACTCTGGAATGACAATCTCCATGATGCTCAGGACAACCTCTGCCAAATCCTTATCAAAGATAATTCAGCATCAACTTGGAGCTCAGCTCAAACAGGGGGAAATGTGGCTACTAAGAAGTGGCAGAAGGCAATCCCTGGGAAGGACAGAGGGATGTTTTATTGCTGGTGTTCCCTACAGGTGTGCAGAGAGAGGATTTACAGGCAGCTCCCATTCCAGTTGCACAGAGCCCAAACCTTCCCTGTTACAGCCTCAGGTGCACTCCGAGTCTCTCAGAATAAACCCCCACATTGTGCTTCAAGCCTCTGCTTCAGTTATTTCCAAGTCACAGCATCCCTCTGACAAACTGTGGAGGGTCAAGAGGGGAAAAACTTGTCTGAGAGCACGGTATTTCTGTGAGTTTTCAGGAAAGATGACCTTTTCCTGTTGCTGCCCATTTTTCCTGCCTGTTTCCAACCTGCAGGAATTCCAGGGCAGCCTGGAAGGGTCTCCTCCATCTCCTCCTCCAGGACAGCATTCCTGAACACAGCCCCCATTCCCAGGATATTTTGCTGTCACTCTGCTTGTCCTTTTCCATCCTGCTGTGGTCTTGTTTTCCTGGGATATGGGATTGCCAGAGGTGAAGTGTGAACCTGACAGGGCTTCCCACCCCATCTCCCTCAACACCCTCAGAGAGCATTTCCCAAAGGCTCCCAAAAGGTAAAACACCCTCATCCCAGCCAGAGCCTTTCTTGAGCCCAGCCATTTTAGCCAGCAAATAAGCTCAGGAAAGGGAATGTAGAGCAGCTCTTCCAAAGTATTAGCACCAAACAAACCACACCAGGAGTCATTTTCCCTGCTCTATTTTCACATTTCTTGACAGGAATGGCAGCAGCTGCGGTGGAAGTGAAAAGAAAGGCCTGGCCTAGAGCTCTTTGATGTGTTGGTAAGCGCTCCTAAATGCCCATTTGCATTTGGATGGAGGATCTGGATCACTCTCTAGTCTGTCAAGGACTATATTTCAGTTTTGTGAAAAATGTCAGTGAAAGAAAAGAAGTGTTTCCTTTGATATTTCTCTTCAAAAGGTTTCAGCCTTCCTTTCAAAAAGGATATGCCAGAACTTTGCAAGAGGAGAAATATCCAGTTTGGACATTTCTAACAGAAAACTTCCATTTGAAAATAATTTCTCCCTCCTCTCCCCTTAGGATCCCTCTCATCCTGTCTTCCCCCTCCCTGTGCTTGAGTGGCAAATTGTTCCCATCTCCAGATGAACCCCTCCATTCCTGCCAGGTGCAGCTTTAGCTGTGCTGCACAACCCAGTGGGTCTAAGGGAAGATCCCACCAGATGTTTCAGGGTTCCATTCAGTGCCAAAGGTACCTGGTGCTTCCCCAAGTCACCTCCCTCTTTTATTTTCATGCTGGTAAAGAGCCAGATAATTATAAATCAAAGCTGGCACATTCTGGGATAGGGTGAGAATGGACAGAACATGTTCTGAGTGAGGGTTAGCAAGGGGCTGGTGGTAATTCACAGAATGAAGTCAGCCAAAATGAAGCCAGTGCTCCTATCAGGGGCTTGGAGGGATCCAGCTCTCCCTGCAGCTGACTCCAGCCAAGGGAAGATTTTGCCTTGCAGATAATCTCACCTGGAGGCTGCTCTGTGCAGGATATCTCTCCAGCTGGCCTCTTTGACTCCTAACAATCAGGTGTTTGTCCATCTCTAGTGCCCTATGGAGCCCAAATTCCAATCCTGGCTTTGTTTTCCTGGAATGGGTTGTGTTGCAGGGACATTAAAGCTCATCCCATCCCATGCTAAGAACACCTCCCACTGTCCCAGGCTGCTCCAATTCCCATCCAGCCTGGCCTTGGGCACTGCCAGGGATCCAGGGGCAGCCACAGCTGCTCTGGGCACCCTGTGCCAGGGCCTGCCCCCTTTGCCAGGGAACAATTCCTGCCCAATCTCCCATCCAGCCCTGCCCTCTGGCAGTGGGAGCCATTCCCTGTGTCCTGTCCCTCCATCCCTTGGAAAAGGAGCCCTACTGCCTGCAAGGGCTTCACCCACCCAAGCAGAGAGGTAAACACCTTCTCTGCTTCAGAGCTGATTCAGATTTAACCTTATTTTGCTTTCCTTCCACAGCCCAGGGATTCATGTGTTCCCCCCCTGGACACCTGGCAGGGTCTGGCTCAATTTCCCTCCTCCCAGGCTGCTCCAACCTCTGAGCAGAGGACAGAGATAAAGCAGGAGTGAGGCCAGGGCTGTTCCTTGGCTGTGCCACCTCCACCTCCCCTCCAAGAATCCCAGAGCCCTTCCCTGCCCAGGGCTTGGGGCTCCCAGATGAATGCACCCATTGAGCTGCCTGGTATTAAACACACCTCTGGGCTCCAAATCACGACACAAATGATTTTCTTTGGATGCCTCGAGCCACCAGTAAAAGTTTCCCTTGTTTTCATCTTCCCAGTCCCAGCAGAAGGCTCCTCTCCTGCCAGCCTAGCCAGAAAAACAGGAAAGGCCAGAAAAATCGCCCCAAAAATGGGTATCACCACTCAAAAACACCCTTCCACACTGGGTTCGCTGCATCCACTGCAATATCTCAGACACCTGGGGACTGAAAGGAGAAATAAAGGCAGGCTGGACTTACCTTGGCTAGACCTATAAGCCATTTCCCCTGAAACATTCAGGAAGATTCATAAATAACACAAGTTCAGGCTGGTTTTGCAAATTGTTCCAGAAGGAAACAATTTTGAGGGAGTAAAAATAGGCCCCTTGAACTTTTTCACCAAACTAGGCACTGGGCTGGTTCCTCTCATGCCTATGATTTTCCAGTTCCAAGTAGATTGCCACTTCTAAATTTTCACCTTTTAAATTTAGTTGAAAGAATGGGAATAGAAACAGGAAAAAAAATCCCTATGGACCAAAACAAGTCTTGATTTGATAAGAAACACTTCAGATTTTTTACTAGCTGAGAAAAATCAACAGAATTATTTGGACTGAGCCACAAGCACTTTCTTAATTATTAAGCTTTTAGGAGCTGCTTGTAAACCACAGAAACCATTATTCACACAGGTCAGGCTTTGTATACCTGACCTGGGAAACCTTGCAGAGGGCAGAATTTAAGACTTCCTGAAAATTATGGCAAGCCCAGGTTTTCTGATGGGTCCTTGCACTTGGGGAAAGAGCTTAAACCTCCCTCAAAGAGCTGCAGATGCCACGGGGAGGGTTTGGCCTGGAATTGGCTCCGAGCAGGGGTTGATGCTTCATGGGATGACAGCAGCAGCTCCAGTTTATGAAGCAATCTTTCAGCTGTTCTCAAGTAAAGTTTGGAAATGTGTGGGGGAGCAGATGGGCTGAGGTTTGCTCATCCTGTCTTGGGTTGCAGTGCAAGATGTAACCAAAAGTATGGATCCTATTGCCATCTGCTGAAACTGCCTGGGAAGGGGTTTTCTTTACCTCTTCCATGACCCATTCCTCCTAACTCCAGGGGTGGGTACCTTCTGCTAATGGGCAGCTGTTACAGCAGCTGGGGCAGGGTTCTTATCCCTTCCAGGACCCATCCTCCCTGCAGGGGATCTCTGCTGCTCAGGGGCCAGCCAGGCTCACTGCAGGCCTGAGACAATTGGCAGGGAAGGACAAGGTAAGGGCCTTGTCAAGCCTCTAAATGTGGGGAGTGATGCCTTAGGATTTTAGCTTTTATATTTTTCATATATTTGTAATTCCAAAATTTTTTTACTGTAGAACTCCAAACCCCACACCCAGTGTCAGCTGCTGCTGCCCCATTTTGCTCAGACACAACAATTCCTCTCCAGGCCTGGCAATCAAGGACCCCTCACTGCCTCAGGCCTGAGAGATGGAAACAAAAGTGAGTTGGGGGCAGCAAACTTGGGGTGAATGACTTCATGACCTGGAGCTGTCATTGGGAGATGAACCCCAATGTGCAAATGGCCCAAAGTGATCAAAGTGTGAACCCCGTGCCCATTGTCCATTTTGGGTGCAGCCCCTGGGGGCTTTGTCTGCCCTGAATGTACCTGAAGGCCCTTCCATAAACAGAACTGCTTTTTATTCTCTTGATTCTGTCTGGCCTCTGTTTTTAGGTAGCCCAGGAAGGCACAGGTGGAGAGGGGAAGTTTGGGTGGCTCTGCAGGGCTGANGAAGGCACAGGTGGAGAGGGGAAGTTTGGGTGGCTCTGCAGGGCTGATCCATCCCCTCTTACACAGGCTGGGGGTGAGCTAAAGCAGGGCTTGGGTGGGCCTGGGGGGAATTTTGGGAGCTACAGCCTGGAGGAAACCTGCCCAAAATTCCACTTTGGAGGTTGGGGGTGAGATGCTCCAACTGCCTCTAAACCAACCATGGAGCAAGCAGGGTGCCAGGGGGAAAAATCCTGGAATCCTCAAGGGTTTGGAGTAGGAAGGACCTTTCTAGTCCTACCCTGCCACGAGTGGGACACCTCCCACTGCATCAGGCTGCTCTAAGCCTCATCCAAAATATTTGGGAAACAACCACAGCTCCACTAATTTAAACATAGCACTTATAACCAGGAATCATTTTTAATTATTATCATTTTTAAACCGTTATTGCCTTCAAAGTGGGTTCACCCAGTCAGAAAAGAAGTTAAAACATGTAGGTGTGAGCAAGCTGGCTTCCCTTGGAGAAATCAGAAAGCAAAGAGTTCATGACTATAATTTGAGAGGAGCTTTTTTGCTGAACTTAATAGGTTTGTGACCTCGGTGGTTTTAAGCAGAGGAAGAAAAAAAAAATAAAGCAGGAGAAACTTGCAGTTTGGGTCAAAAGTAATTGGCTCTTGGGAGAGTTTTCAGGAAAAAAAATCCAAATATAAATAAAACTGGGTCAACTTAATATTTTCACTGATTTAAAACAGCATTCTGTTTCACTTTGATTCATTCTTTTCATTTGGTAGTTTATTCTTTTAATTTAGTAGAACATTTTATTCTCTTAATTTGGTCACTTCTTGAAAATCCTCCATACAAAAAGAAGGGTCAAAAGGGTTTATTTTGAAAAATGTCAAAGCAAAACATTTCTACATCAAAAAAGAAAAAAAAAAAACCCAACCAAAACCCCAAACCTCTTTGAGGCTAAAATGTACTTGCCAAATGAGACTGGTATTTGTGAGTCATTTCTCCACCACATTTTTTAGTGAATTTACTATTTGTCAGAAAGAAAAAAGAGAAGTTAAACCTTGCTTTAATGAGAGCACGTATATGTTGGGTTCACATAAACAAACTCATGAAGGAAAAAAAAGGGATTGGAAAGATCTTCCATTTACTGTGCATTTATTTCAGCATCTGTCCCTGCACAAATTTGGTGTAAAATAGAGGCACACAGATAAAATCCAGACACAGTCACCCCCCTTCTCCCTTCCTTCACATATTTCCCCCTCAAGACCTGGGGAGCTGCAAGCCAGCCTGTGGAGAAAAGTAATTTAAGTAATATATTTCACCAAATAGGCTTTTAGGTTTATTTAAAATTCAGAGTGGGGCACGGTGAGTGGGATTGTTCAGGGAGAAAAGCCACTGGCAGTGCTGGCATCTCCCATCCAAGCATGAGCAGGATCCTCATCCATGTTTTTTTCCCTCCTCTCCTTGACATTGCCCCACAAGGCCCTCCTGTTTTAGGGAAGCTTTCTCCTCCTGCAAATGGTTTTCAAGGTTTCAATAAAACCAGCCCAGAGAAGATGTGGCTGCCCCATC
>VZUA01007886.1:0-14718 GCA_013401035.1 Horornis vulcanius
GCTAATATTAGTTAAGAGCATTGGCGTTTGCAGGTACCGCTGCCTTACAGCTGCTGTAAGGGACCAAATCGGGCTTTAAAAGGGTGGCCTCGGCTCCTAGAACTTTACTTTGTGTATATCTAGTGCTCTCTGAAGTTGGGCAGGAGTTGTTTACTTGTCACAGCCTGACCTTCAAAAATAGATTTACCAGTAACTGGAGCTCTGCTTCAGTGCAGAAACAGCTGCCTTAGCAGGGTGCTGAATTCAGGCTGACAGAGCTGGCTGCTCCAGTTTGGGCCGTGCAAGCAAATGGGACAACGGGGCCTCACCTGCACGGAGCCCCCAGTGAGTATCTCACTGAGCATTTGTGCCTCATGGAGAAAGTAAAGCCACTGCAATACTTACCTGCCATCACTATTTAAACATATTAACCAAATATTTCGCTGAATTAAACTGAAATTGTTAAAGGGGGTACTTAAGTGTACATAGATTGCTTTAATAAAACTATTTGTGTCCACTTGTCAGTATAGATATTTCACTAATGGTTACTTTTTCCCATTAAGAATGTAGATCAGAGCTATCAGAATAGCATTAAATTAGCTCTCTTGTTTTTACAATTTCTAAGTTACACTGTATAAAATTAATTTTATTCCTAACAGCAATGTAAAATTAAATCTGAGACAACCTCTGAACTAACAGGTAGAGCATAAGAGTCTGTGTGCAGCACTAGTAAAAGAGCATGACCTGAGGAATACAGAAGCATATTCCCATTAAATAACAGTGCCCATTTCCCAGCAATAGTGAGTCATGGTATCACAGACTGGGAAGCTGCTTCTTTCTCTTCTGCTATGCTGTTACCTTCTAAGATTTTGTAGAAAATACATCTAATTATCAAATTTCCTTAGGACGTTTTGAGCATATGATTGTGAAATCCTTCAAAACTCCATTTAAAAAGCTGCTCCCTGAAGTATATTACTTAACACTACCAAAATAGTCTAAGGAATTAACCAATCATCAGAGGAAATGTTAGTTGTCTATATAAAGCTTGTTTTTCTTGTTAGGCAGGGGACATTCTTTTGGTAGAGGACTTAATTAAAGACTACAGCTCATCCTCTAACTCATATTTCTAAATATTAGACCTGTTTTGGCCCCTTAAACATGTATAGAGATTGCTAAAAAAAAAAAAAGGGCAAGCTTTCCTCTTTGCCAGTGATTAAATCATTAGTATTTATCATGAAAACTTCAGGACAAATCCTAACTCCCAGACATACACCCAAAGTCCTTCAGATAGAGCTAAAAAGCATTTTTTCTCAAGGGATAAACTGTGTCCTATCAGATAAATCTCAGCTGTTTCTAGTTAATTCCTTAAAGACAATTCTGCCTCTCCTGAGCCCCATGACAAGGATTTTTTAGGCTAACGATCAGTTATATTTTCAAATGTCATTTTATACACCACAAATTAAAAACCAAGTAATAAAAGGTACTTGTGACTGAACAAAGAGAACAGTAAAGCATCTGTGCTTTGATATCTTTAAGTAAGATGGGACATCAGGACTTGAGCCAGTCTTTGGTAAAAGTGCCTGTGAGAAGATGCAACAGCTGCCTTGTGTTACTGAGTTGCAGAAGCCTCTAGAACTCTCATGCTGATTATAACCTGAAATTCAAGGCAGAAGGAGAAGCCTGCTACTGATTTTTCACTATATGCTCTGCTTTTAATACTGGCCCTTCCTGAGCGGTGTCTGTAGAACAAGTACTTACGTGGTAACATTTTCACTGAGGCTTTAGGTATTAAAGGAGCCTTTTGATAACATAATGGCTGGAGATGATTGATATGAATGATTTATGGGGAAAACAAACTCATGGTTGGTAAGCAGCTTTATTATGAAATGTGGGAAATGGGAATAACCCCTCCTCCTCATTTCCCTGCTTTAGTAAAACCAGGTAACAATATCCTAAAGAAAAAGACACTTAAAAAACTTACTATGGAAGTGATGAATTGCACTTCAGCAATTAATACACCAGACTCTGCTGAACACCCACAGCTATAGATGTGTCACACAGCTGCTGTAAAATATACCAATCAGCTGCTAAACTTTCCTTCTCAATTTCCATAAACAGATGCTGTTTTGAACAAAAATCTGTGGCTTGCCTAGGTGAAGTGTAGTATGCCAATCTTTGCTGTGATGTCTGTCTTGAAATCCAGGTTATGTGACTCACACTGTGTCTTTGACAACTTGTTCTAAACACTATTCCACTCTTTTCTGTTTCAGGGTGGCAGACTAGCAAGCAGTGGTGATTGCCTGCGTTTTGGAATTTTAACGTCAGCACCATTGTAATCTGTAGACAGCTGTGGCTAAAGGTGAAAATGAAACTTCTCTCTATACATGATAAACCAAAAAACTAGGGATTGGCTCTCAGTATTTTAAATGGCTGAGATTTCAGGAGGTAGTACTGTTGCTCCATCTGAAACACAAGTTTGCCTAAATACAACCCTCTATAGTAATAGGTGAGTAAAGAATCACACACTGTTGATTTTTTTTTTGTTAATTTTTGCGCAAATTACATTCTGTATTCATACAAAACCAACGTAACTCTTTGACAAACTGTACATATAGAAACAAGTTTCTGTCTGGAGGTGAACTGAAATCTGTGGAGATGCTCCATGTTCCACAACACTTAAAAGAAATTCCAGCTCTTGACAAAACAAGAAAGTGAGGGGAATGGGAGTGGAAAGAACAAAACAAAGCTAGCTACAATACTGCAGCTAGAGGCAAATGACTGATTTAGGAAAAGAAAGACCCTTGTTAGGAACTAATGCACATTCAGTTATCCCAGTTAAGAATCCAGGTTCGTGGCGTTGCAGGTGGCTGAGTCCAGAGTAGCAGTCTATTTAAATATTGTCCCACAAGGACTGGGCATGACCCAGTCAAAGCCTCTTCTATCGGCCCCGTCCGCCCCGAGAGCCTCCTCTCCGGGACTGGCCAGAGTTCATGTTATTTCCTCTTCCCCAATTGCTGCCGCTCCTTCCTCCTCGAGAAGAGTTACTGACGCCCCCGGGGCCTCCTCCAAAGGCTTCATCCCTGTGGAATCCATCGTGGTGCTCTCCATCCAGAGAACTGGACCTCCCAGATTTTGGCGCTCTCTGTGAAGGTCCTGAATTTCCTCGTCCTGCAAAGGAAGCACAACCAGTTACTGGTGTAAGTTTGAGCTGAGTCCCTTCTCAGACATGCCATATATTGAGCTGGTTCTACTGTGGTGTCATCATTCATAAACCAGCCGTAGCTGAGACCTGCAATTTATGCCTCCTCCCATAGTACAATTTTCTTATACAGATTTGGTGTCTCCAGTTCAGAAAACAGACAACAATCAAGCAATCCCTTGGGAATTAAAGGAGCTTATATTTGATACTGTCAGCAGTCACTGAAATGAAGTCAGAATAGTAATAGTTTTTCCTCCAAACTGCCAGTTCTTGTGCTTCAACACTATCTGTGGTCCTCTCTATGTTTTTATTGCAAAACACTTTTTTTTAATCCTAAACAAAGACACGGCACTGTTGAGAAATTGAGGCAGTTGAGGCTGATGGTGAAGATTATGAGTAACGTTACTGTTTTGTTCCATTTTTTGCTGAAAGTAATGGAAAAATGCTTTATTTTACTACTAATCAGGAACAAAAACTACTCAAGCTCTTACTGCAAGGAATAGAATTTTCTAATTCTCATATACCTTTTTGGTTTTGATACCACGTTTGATATGAACATGAAAAAATCCCAACCCAATTCAATAGTCTAAAATAAGAAGCAGTATTTTGAAAAACGAAAATCAGTGGTAACCTTGTTTTAAGGACACATACTATAGCTACATTCAGGTTTTTTGCTGCACTTTAGCAAGAGTGATTTTTGTTGACTGGGGTTGGTTCCATGTAAAACAATCACCAAATTGCTCCACAGAAACATTAATGAAGTTTTAATCTTCACATTACTTTACCAATACAACTGAAGGTGACATAGCCCACATATAAAAAAATATTGCTTGTGGTTTGTTTATCAGGCTTTCTACCATCATTCTAAACTTCCTTTAGCATGAGTTAATTACCACACTTGTGCCTGGACAACCATTGTTTTTACTTGAATAAAGAATCTGATAGAGTTATCACAATGGTTACTGAAGCTGGAAAAGGAATGCTTACAGATTTGATAGATGCTGGCTAAATTGAGAGCTACACCACATGGATACGGAAGGAAAAATACTGCTAGAGAAGTTTATCAGCAGAGTTTTATTCAAAACATCTGTGAAGGAATGATAAAACCTGCTGTTAATGCCACACTGGGAATAGAGTCCATGCAGAGGAGAAGTGACATGCAGTTAAAACTGAATGAGCCTTGGGACAATGGTGAGAGAAGGGATTCAGTGTTCAGTGGCATCAGAGACAAAGCTATGCAGTCTAACAACAAATTCAGCTGCAGGCTGCCAGCTCAGGAAGCAAATGAGGAGGATGTTTGTCACTGATCGCTACCTGACAGCGGGTAGTCAATGTGAGGACATTAAAGAAGGACAAAATTTACAAGAGAACAGAAGTCCTGAGATCTGTAAGAAATAGGATCAAGAACTGGTGTGATGCTAATAGGACTGACTCCAAAAGAATGTTTTATGGGTTACAGTAACGTGAGCACTTGGAGGGAACTCTGACACCAAGAACTATTAGGAAAGAATGGAGAAAGTGGAGTAAGTCCAAGAGAACTGTAGAAATCCGTGGTTACACCACATCTTAAATAGTGTGTGCAATTCCTAGTTACTTCATTTAATTTAGAAAAGGATAATTTAAAACTCAAAATAGCACACACAAAATAACAGGGATAGTGAAAGATAAAGAACAACTAGAAAGAATAAACAGATCAGAGCTCTGACGTGGGGAAGAGCTGGTTCAGACTGGAAGTGGTGGAGTTCAGTGCAATCAGAGGTGGCATTCAGTAATAACAGGAACCAATATTCAACTTAATTACAACACAAGACATTAAATTAAATTAGTGAATGATTAGCATAGGTCAAGGGAAAAACATTTTCCCTCCTTTTTTTTTTTAAAGCATAGTCTACTGCAATTAAGTTCTAGAGATGTGTCCATGAATGTTGTGCATATCAAAAGTTTGTATGATTCTTAAAGCAATTAGAGAAGTACACAAAAGGTAACTAGAAAGCTATTAAATATAAAAATAATATTTTAGTAAGTCACATCTTCAGATGTTTAGAGAGCACTTCAGGGACATATCACTCAAGGCTCAATGTTCTTATATTTGAGTTAAAGGATAACATCATAAGCATTAATATTAATAAACAACTATTCTGAAAATGAGGGAAAAAATGCTCTTTTAATGAGTTTTTCAGCTGGAGTAACAGGGAACCAAAAAAACAACTACTTTTGAACAGGGTAATAAAGAAGGGGATTCTGCGATGCTGGAGACAAGATTTGGATTTGATGTTTGAAAATCCCTCTGTTCTTATGTTCCTTTAAGACTGGACTTCAACTTCCCAGCTGGTAAAATCAGATATTTACCAGCTCATCTTCACCTCCTCTGAACAGAGAAGTTCTGGATAAACTTAATGCTGAAAACACATGCCAGTGTTACTTAAGGATTCCAATCACAGGGGCTATTTACCTTTGGCCCTCTCCTCTGGAGGTCCACCTGGAGCATCCATGTCTCTGTGGTCAGAGGTTCCTGGTCCATCGTGCCAGGGACGTTTCCGTGGTGGCAGTGAGGCCATGTCCATGCCCTGGAGTGAAGAGGAACGTTCTCTGTTGGCTGGAGAGTGCCCATCATGAGGAGGGTGATCTGAACGAGGACCTGTGCACAAAAACACAGGATAAGTAATGTTCATTGGATCATTATTCCTCATTTTTGAAGGCAGCCACATACATTTACAAACTGCCTGCACTGTTTGGCACACAATTTGAACTTGAAGTTATGTAAAGCTTCTCCTCTGTCCCTTTTCTTAGTAAAAAAGCTAAAGGTAAAAGAGATTTTAAAGATGATGGGAAAGAAAAGTGTGGCAGATATTAAGTGTTCTTTCCAGTATAAAACACTTTCACGCATTTTAGAGACAATCACACCTTCATTTATTCATGTGTCATTTGTGCTTTGTTTTCCATGACATTCTACAGCTTTGTCTTGCCCCATATGGGGCTGCCTTTAGTAACACAACTGCAAACACAAGCTGTTAGACATTGCTGCTGAAAAGACAGCAACACAGAGAAAAATTTCCATTGTCAGTAATATACATATTAAAAAAAGCCCCATGACACGTGATTCAGTCATCCAGAACTGCCAGGGCAGAACAAGAGCAAAACTGAAAATCAAGGCTTTGAGGCCACAATCACTTTTATTCAGTAAGCTGTATTTAGAGCCAGGTAAATTCTGTATAATTCTTTTTTCCTACATTTAAAAGACCAAAGAACTGCATTTGGCTTTTCTCATGGTAAAATACTGGTAACAAACATATGAGGTACAGGAAAAAGACATGATTTTTAATTTTTTTTAAGCTATTATATTGTAGAAATCTACAAACCTCACCGATTTTTTTACCTGGCTCTCTGTTTCCATCCCAGGGTTCTGGTTTCCGCCCGCCTTCAAAGCGTGGAAATTCATCTGGAGTAGGAAGCAAACCCTTCCGAGCTCCTGAGTAAGAGAAGCAGGGACAGGAGTGAGAAGAGACATGGCATTCATGAAAATGATGTCAATCTGCCCAAGAAATGCCTTTCCTTTCTCATCCTTGTATTTCCATGTGGAAGAACATTCCCCTTACCTCTTAGAGCACCTCGACCTCGCCCCCGAGCACCATGGTCCCTTCCTCTGGAGTTTTCATCTGGAGAGTCAAAAGCATCATCTGGCCCAAAATCTTCAGGGCCAGGAAAGCCATCTCTGCCCCTGGGTCCCCGGCCCTCATGTCTTGAGGGTCCTCCTCTTCGGAAGCTACGAGAAAGAACACGATACAAATGTGGTTTTTAGGCATAATTGAGTCAGCTTCAGTTTAATTAGCAACTAACTTCTGAACTGTTTCACTTAATGCTACACCACATACAGTTACTAGAACAGGATTTGTAGGTGGGAAAGTGCTCATTTCTGCCCTTGAGCACTTCGATAGTAAGCTTTGTAATTTTCTTCTCGTATTTCCTTCCACTGATTATGTTTTCATACAAGAAAAATATTATTAAACATACTGCATTCATTTAATGAAAAGATGGAAAAAACAATCGATGAGTAATGATAGATACAAGGTGAGGCAAGGCAAGGCAAGGCAAAGTGTAAGTGAGTTCCCCTTAACTCTGATGGTCTTACATTCCCCTTCCCTTTTTTCCTTTCCATGATAAACTGAAAACAGAAGCAATGAGAGTCGTGGCTGTAAGAAAACATTACAGGCTCTCATTCCTATTAAGTCTATGATTCTTTTGCCACACAGTTCTCCTTTTCATTCCACTCTTCAAAGTTTACAATTTTAGCAAATGCATCTAGACTGCCTTTGGAACTGCAGGCACAGTGACGGCTGAACAGTGAGCAGTGGCATTCTGCAACCTGAAAGAGCAGTTTATCCAACTGCAGTAATGAATTTTGTGTTGCAAAATGTAATTGTGACCCTGAAGTTGATAACTGCTGTCTAGTAAGTACCAATGGCATCTTCAGGAATTTGCTATGATTGAGTTCTGCACTGCATCTTAACTGAGTGCAGCTCCTCCAGCGCCGCACTGGGGGCCTTGGACAGCTCTTCAGAGAGGAGAATGGCTCTTCCTGAGCTGTCAGTGCCATGTCAGGTAAGCCTGCAGCTGGCTGTGTGAATAACTAGCAGTTCTGTTCCTGACACGAGCAGTTCAAACACCTGGAGTGTTTGCAAAGCACAGCCCTGCTCTGTGAGGAGCGCCTGTCTCAGGCACAGCCCGGCTGAGGTGTAGGTGGTGCAGGCACACTGGTGTCCCCACCGTGCCACCCCACGCTACTCTGCCCACCCTCAGTGACAGCACACGGTGTGGGGCACTCCTGGCCCAGTCACAGATGCCTCCCACCTCCCCACTGTTCCCAGTTCCACACTGGCTGAACTGGAAGCACCGCAGTATTCCCATGGTGTTGGCTGTGTGCAGCATCCCCTTCCCCAGCTCATTAACGACACAGTGCATCCTATTACAAGCAAAACTTTAGATACTTTTATTTAGAATTTTAACAACATTAACCTTTTAATTACAAATTTAAATATTTTAACAGTAGTCATAACACAATACAATATTTTTAAACTTTTACATTGTTTTTAATAAAAAACAATAGGTCTGTCTCCACCTCCCAGAAAACAAACACAATACAGAGAGGAGGCTGCTGTGCCTGTACAGGTACAACAGTGGATGGAGGAGTGCTTTGTATGGACCATGAACCATTTACATTAACCTGGATGGTTTGGGAAAACAAACTCAACAGTTTCAGGTACAAATGGTTCAAATAATCACAGAGCAATGTTGTTTAGCCTTGACACAGCACAGTCCTCTAGAGGTTTCTTAGAGGGCCTCCCACTTTAATACTGATATGGTGTGATTTGACTTAGCTTGGAAATTACCAAGATTTTCAACACGAGGCCCCAGGGCTGCAGGAACAGGGCCTTTCCTATTTCAGGCAACTGACGGACACAGCTGAGTTTTGAAATCTACGATACCTATGCCTGACACAGCCACAGCTCCTAATATTTTGTTATGGATATCCTTATTTGCCTTTTCATATCAGTCACACGTAAAAACCCTGCCTTGCATCGGGTTCCATTCCTGTTTGACTGCTCTTACATCTTCTTCCCCGAGGCCTAGGACCTTACTGTACACAACTACACACTGTGCAGATTAGCAGGCAGGAAGAGGCAGGTCTCTGCAGTAGAAGCATCATGTTGATATGCACAGGTAGAGTAAGAACAGGACAGGGATGAAAAGGATGGGAAATTAGAGAGAAACACACATACACACATTTGCCTCTCATGCTTGATCAAACCAGTTACAATCTCAATTTCAAACTAAGTCGGCTGAACATGTGGTTGGGATTAAGTCCACCACAGCATCTGCAGTAAATGGCACCTAGTTCACCTTCATTCTAAGAAAATCATCAAATTACAAGCACAGTGAGCCTTTTAGAGCCCTGTGCCATTTCATTTCAAACTCTCTGGGCAAACACTTGTACTCTGATAAATAGAATACTCTTAGTTCAAAAGTCAGATTTACAGGTCACGAGGTTCCTGTTTCCCTTCCTGAAACTTTTTAAAAATCAGGACCATAATAAAATATTTTCCAGTCCCTAAGCATTTTCAGTATAAGATCTGAAAAATCTCTACTGAGCTTCTAAAAGTCTTGTCTGCTGTGTCTTTTAAAAGAGTTCTGTGATGCAGACCATTGGACCACTGGACCATCCAACTGGATTTCCTCTGGCTTTACTTTTTAAAAATGGCTTTAATTGTTACCTTCTTTTAGTTACTGTTCATTTCTTTTCATACTCTTCACACAAAAGGAAGTTACATCTTACAGAGCTAGGCAGAAAATAGCTAAAAGAAGAGCTGTATAGATGCAAAGTAAAAGGAATGTAAGAAAATGATTAAAAAGGCAACTAAAACACACAAAATTCACATTATGTGGAGACCACAGCGTATTTGTACAAGCACATGTTCTTATACATAGGGAGTTGGTGGTCAGTGAGAGGCTTAGACCTTGGAGGCCAAATTTCATGTAATTAACATAAATCAGGAGCAATTTTGCTGATAGCCAATCTCAGAGACAGCATTAATTCCTCCACAGTTACATTGGTAACTAAAAGCAAATTTATCTCTTTGTGATTTATTCGGAGATTGTGAGCAATGACAAGGACATTGCTGTAAATCAGATTAATTTTGAGTTCTTCACTTGGCATTAAGAAATAAGTCAGAAAGAGAAATAAAATTTCTACAAGCAAATTCATGAAAAAATAGTCTCGACAGTCCAACAGATGCTGTAACTGTCCCTTCTATCTGGCAGTCAGATCACTGTTCCTGCTCCTTACAAGGGCATTGCATCTCATCCTACAGTCTCTACAGTCATGCTGTAGTTTGTGACTGGAGACAGAATCTCAAAATCCACTTCTAGTGTTCAAAAGTTTGTCACTTTAACTTTTAAGTCTCCTCTCAATTTTCATCAAAACGGTCTCAGATCTTCATCCTGTGTCACTGGATCTTCTCTACAAACTTTCCCCCTTCTCTTTACTTACTGTTTAAAGACACGGAAGCTGCTGTGTACAATGACCATTTTTCAAGTTTTCTTCTATTACTGAATGATTTTTATGGACTCTATACTCAGGTATATTAGAGTTTTCATTTCCTTATTGGTTTCCAGTTTAAAAATCTGAAACAGATAGACTCCTTAATGAAAAGGAAACCAGAAATAGAAGAGTTCCCTCCATTTACCCTTTAACCCAAGAAAGAGAAACGGATTTTTTCTTACCTCTCATCTCGCCTTCCTCGGAAGCGCGCATCCTCAGGATCCCGTGGATATCTGTCATCCGAAGGTCTGCGTCCTTCCCAAGCACCAGGAGGCCCACGGTTGGAACCACCTCCCTCAAATTCCCTGTGATCAGGAGGAAAGGGAGGCCCAGGTCCACCTCGTCTCCATTTCTCATCTTGCAACGGCGGGCCTCCTCTCCCCTCGAACTCTCGTAACCGATGGCCAAATCTCTTATCCGGGTGGAAATCATCACGGAAGTCGTCCGGCCGATCAAAGTCATCGTGGAACTCGGGGTGGGGGCCCCGTCTGTCGGGCATGCCCCTGCTGTCCCTGCCGTCGCTCCAGTCCTGGCCCCCTCGGAACAGGCCTCTCTCTGGCCCGTGCTCGGGGCCGCCGCTGTTCTGCTCGTGCCGTCTGTCCGACAGCGGGCCCAGGTGATGGTTGGGTGGCCCACGGGCATCACCTTGAGGGACAAAAAAAAAACCACAGCGGGTTTCTGAAACGATTTCTGAATCACTTCAGGATGCTCTAGTTCATACAGTTCTAGAAAGCACATGGGATACATTTCACATTAAACAATATTGCTGGGAAATTTTTTCCTGTCTATCTCAGCCCACATCTATGGAAGCTTTTCTTTCGGCCAAAGCTCTGCACTGTGCTCCAGCCATTGCTCCCTGGGTGCACTGCACTGGGACAGCCCCTCTTTGAGGAGACTGACTCACAGGAGAACAGACAATATGTTTAATTACCTTTATTAAGACCAGGTCCTTGGTTGTGAGGGCCCAGACGACCTTGTCCTCCTTGCTGCCCCAGGCCTGGTATCAGCGGAGGAGGACCTGGGTTCTGTCCATCCTGTCAGCATGTAAGAAGAAAAGCCACATGAATTGCCATGTGTGAGTAATTAAAAATTTTTGTGAGAGTGCAAAACAATTTTCCTTCCATAAAGTCTGCATCTGCACAGGTTGTACAACAGAAACAGCTCATGTTCCAATGGTTTCAGCCTCAGTTTTCAGACATTCACAGCATTAATGCTTCAGTCACTGAGAAACACACCATTTTATAGGAAACAGCATTTCAGGTATTCACATTTTACCTGAAACAGCCAAGGATGATAAACCTCATATTCTTCCTGAGTATGAATATTCTATAAGAATGTGTTGAATTTATTGAGTATTCAATGCAAATACTATTCCTCTAGGTGAGGAAAATGTATAAATTTGTTTGAAAAATATCAGGTACTGATTTATAGGCAGTTAAAGAGCTTCATGGACCAAAGACTTCATTTGAAAATTAACAAAAAAGAGAAACTATATGTACAAAAAATAATAATCAAGAATGTTGGGATGAGGGGACAACAACAGGGCCATAAGAGAACCTCTTCTCTAAACCTCTGTAAGTTGTTAACACAGAAATACATGAGTTTCATTTTTAGCATGATGGCACAGTTCATTTTTCTTTATTTTAGGGTTAAAAAAAACAGAGGCAGGTTTTGTGTGCCTTATGTGATCGCAAAGAAAAAAAAAATAAAGTATATAAGTGTTTTTTGGTATTTTTTTCTCATTTTTTGGTGAGTTTTAAAGGATAAAATAATTCTCTTTAAATTCAGCTGCTGTCACAGACTCATGAAAGGTTTTGACAGGTACCAAATTTACAGGACCTGCTGTGGTGCATTGGTTGGAAAGCTGTGCTTGGACAATGCTCTGATTCTGCCTTTTAACAGCACAGGCCTGACAAAAAGTCATCATTTGGGGTTTGTGCTTGACTGGAACTGAAAAGGGACAGCTATAGAATTTACACTGTAGCTATAAAATCCAACAATAAAAATAAGAACCAGACAGAGCTGAAACCTGCAGGACTACAATACAAAACCTTCTTATGCTGACTTGACCAAAAAGCCAACCCCACCCCCCCCAAACCCCTACCAGAAACCCCTA
Organism: Horornis vulcanius; assembly: GCA_013401035.1. NCBI lineage: Eukaryota > Metazoa > Chordata > Aves > Passeriformes > Scotocercidae > Horornis > Horornis vulcanius. The sequence goes on from VZUA01007886.1 coordinate 12,391, forward strand.
AAAATGTAATTTTTCCCCAAACATGTCTAGTATGCAAGATTTAGGCTTGGTCTTCACACTGACTTGTTAAAACCTTTCCAGACTGCAGTCTGGAAATACTTAAAGTGCTATACTGCAGCATAACACTGGGTTATAATTACACTGCTTAACTTCTCCATGAATCAAAGTTAAATAATTTTAATGCTCTACATTTATTTTAGAGAAACACTACCTTTTTGTTTCTAGTTGCAGAGAAGCAGTTTATTTTTGCATTTATCCTATCGTATCTCAAAATATAGTTTTAGATTAAAAATTTATATTCAACTGCAATGTATGTGATAAACAAAAGAAAGCACACAAATATGTACTGCAAACTTTGTATTTGCACTGAGTAATTTTGTAAGAACATTGGAAAAAGAGGCAAAATAGAATATATGGCTTAATGCCCATTAAAAAAAAACCAACCAAAAACCCCAAAAATACTTTCCTAGTGATGGAATGTTGACTTGAGTGCAGAACAAATCCATCCTCTGACTAGGTAAGAGCCAGTGATTCTGCTGTTCCTGACCAAAGCCTTGCTGGAGTTTCAGGATTTCCCATATATTTAACAGATGCTTGCTTAAAATAAATGTTATGAAACTTCTCCCATTTATGGAAGCATTTAACCAAGGCAGAAGTTCTTAGCACTCAGTAAATAACTCTCCTTAGCAGAAACCTTGATTGCAAACAAACTGTGCTTTGCCAAGCTGGGAACACAGAGCCCTACCTCTGCATTTTCATGGAATTTTTGTTTCAAAATTCATTCCAGGGCTTGAACTGGAGAATGTGCAGAGTTTAGAAGGAGATACTTTACTAAAAGGTGAAAATGGTCTTGTGCATCCCAGGAAACCTCTGCTTCCAGTGTACAGCCAGTGCAGGTAACAGTGATATCTTATATGGAGATTAACCCTTACAATTATCTGTAATTTTTCTGTATTAATGTCACAAGCTCTTGATAAAGCAGATATTCACACACTTCTGCTACTGAAAAGGACGACAAGTGATTTGTACAAGTTTACAGAAGAAAAAAGCCAAATCCAGAACACAAAACAAACTTAAGTCTATTCTTAAAAAAAAAATCACAGATGGGGGCTTTTTAAACAGGAACTACTGCTGTGTTCATATTACAAACAAGCAAAATGGAGCAAAACCTGACATTATGAATTTTAAAATGTGTTAATTTTTAAAAGCCGCTACCACACTAAAGGTGCACAAGGAAGGAAGAATGGGCTAAAATACCTCACTGTGTCAATTCTTTAGTATCTGTAAAAGCCTTTAAGATAACAGTATTCAAAAAAATAACCAGCCACCAAAGTGATTTCCACACAGTGTCAGTGGCAAGAGCAGACAAGGACAGCCCTCCACAAACATGGTAATTATTATCAAAGAAAAATGAGTCTCTCTGGGATAGCAACAAGAAACAACTCTGCTGGTTTAAGTTATATAGCTGGGAAACCAACACTTGTTTGTGTAACTTGGATACTTTTGAAATCTCAGCAACAGTGGCATATTAATAGCCTTCTGGAGGGAATTATTGATTTGTAAGGAAAAAAATATTCAAATAAACCCACAACTTGTGGTCTACTCCAATCTGAAAAGGAATCCCTGAGCTAAAGCTCATTTGAATATTCAGTTCTCCATTGTGACTGGTATTGGCCACACACCAAGTACACTACATATCTAAAGCTTTGACTGAAACTATTAAGTACAGGTCTAAAAGAGACAATTCTGATTAAAAACCACCACACTTTTTTTTTAATTAAGTAGATTTTTTTTTCCCCAAAACTTCCCTTTCAAAATTCACCTAGTACTGAAGACAATTGAGACGAAGCGCAGAGCTGGTGCTATCCAGCTAGGAACTTATGAGAGGCAATAACCACAGAGCTCTGTGTGATGTGTAGTAGAGCAGAAAATGGAAAGTTCTGTGTCCCTCTGTATCCATCTGCACTTAGAGTAAACTGTTAAGTGCAACCAGACCTAAGCTGATTCCAGGTGTGTCAGCACCTATGGCAAATTCATCCCATAGTTCGGATTAACTACTCTGGACAAGGGAGAGTTGGAAATACCTTGCTTTAATTAATACATATGACTTTTCTTTAAATTTGACTTTTATTAGTGCTTGTCTGCTCCCCAGGAAATACCCCACTTAAGACAGTTCAGAGTCTTTAAAAAAAATAGGAAAAAAAAGAGTTTGTCTTAAGGTTATGTATTTTCATAGCAGACTGGTTTCTGCATTACTATTCACAATAATCCCTTTTCCACAGTTACCTGTCATAGAATCATGAGTAGTTTGGGTTGGAAGTGACCTTA
>VZUA01007891.1:5753-18214 GCA_013401035.1 Horornis vulcanius
GGGTTTGGTTTTTTTTTTCTTTTTTGGCAACAGTTAGGTCAGTTATGGATCAGACTCTTCTTACCAGACAAAAATATCTTCTCTCCTGAAATTAATGTTGACTGAAAGCCACACAATCCATTTTGGACAGCTATCTTAAAACTTAAGAATTGTCCTCTGGAAATGCCCCTCTGGATATAGAGTGAGTCTGGGACAGTAGTTTATAGTAGATACACAGCTTTTTAGGTGGATATAGCTAAGGAATATGAATCTCACTCTTGGTTTTCTCACACTAAAAGTCACAGCTACTGTGGTTTGAAAAAAAGGAAGACCCAACAAACTGAAACCAAACTTGTCTCTTCTTTATGATATGCTGATAATTCAAAAATATCAAATTCGACATTCTCAGGTGATGAGTTGCAAATAAAGCTGAAGTTATTCTGTTACATTTTGAGTTTTCCCTTTCCTTTCATTCCCTTTGCTTCCCCCCCATCTTGGAAAAAAGGATGCTGTGTTTCTCATGCCTTCTTGATAATTTCCCTATCAAAAAAATCCAACACAAAACCAAAACTAACCAAACAAAAATCATTGGTCAGAAGTTGCCTCTACAGTGAACTCAGCTGTGTCCATCTGTCAGACTTACCTATCAGATAAGATAGTCTGTGTCTCAGCTCTAACAAGAGCACTGCTCCAACATGTGGTGACAGAAGTCAGCTGTTTATTTGCTGGATACCTTGTTTAAAAAGTATTTTTATTTTGCTCAGATGTCTTAGCTGCATGAAAGGAACAGAAAACTCTTCATGTGACATCAGGTACTTTCTCTAGTGACCTAAATAATACTAACATGAAGGCTGGAATTTTTGCAGAAACAGTTACAAATACAATATTTTCATTGATTCAGTACTTTTCCAATAATAAAAATGTTATTTATTGATTTTTTTTGAGGATTGAAGGCCAATTTTTCACAAATTGCTTTGCAGTTTATGCTCCTGTTTCACTAAAGCTATAGCTTCTTATTTGTGAGCTACTGGTTTCAGGAAAGACTAGAGTGATAAACTATGCACAAGTACTTTTGCACTGTACTTGTCTGCTGAGCATAGGAAAGTTTGTTCCTATGAGCTTACATTTAGAACATAAAGAGCCAGCCTCCAGTAGGTCTAAAAAAGTGAAATTATATTCAGAGTTAGCATGCAGAAGTGAAATATAATGATATATATAGTAAACATTATATACACTATATTGCTAAGAGCAAAAGAGTCAAAATCAAAGCATTCTGCAGAAGCAGTTCTTGAAAGAAAGGGAAAGAGAAAGAGGGAAAGAGATCATGAAACAAGTGTACTTGGCTAGTATAATTTTCTTCATAGCAGTTCATAGAGTGCTGTGGTTTACATTCATAACCAAATAAAATGTTGACTAATTACCAAAAAATAAGACACAAGTGCTAGCAACAAGACCTTCTCTGTTTCTCACTGTGACGCACAATTGTGCGACACACAACTTATTGTGCAATGGGTTGGGAGATGACTCAATCCTGCAGACAACCTGAACAAACCAGAGATATTCCATACCATGTAATGTCACGATTAGCAATAAAAGTAAAAGAGGAGGTGTTAAGAACCTTAGGCTTTCTTGGTTTTCTTTGAGAAATTACTGCAATGTCATGAATCTCCATCATTTACCAACAGTCTTGGCTCACTGGCGAGGTTCCGGATGACTGGAATCTGGCCAATATGACACTCATTCACAAAAAGGGTGCCAAGGAGGATCCTAGTAATTACAGACCAGTCAGCCTGACCTCTGTACCTGACAAGATAATGGAACAGTTTATATTGAGTGTCATCACACAAGATTTACAGGATATCCAGGGTATCAGACCCAGCCAGCATAGGAGGGGTAGGTCATGTTTGACCAACCTGATCTCCTTTTATGACCAGGTGATCCGCCTGGTGGATGCGAAGGCTGTGGATGTTGTCTATTTGGACTTCAGCAAGGCCTTTGACACTGTCTCCCACAGCACACTCCTGGATAAGCTGGCAGCCCTTGGCTTGGACAGGAGCACTCTTTGCTGGGTTGGGAACTGGTTGCATGGACGGGCCCAGAGAGTGGTGGTGAATGGTACCACATCCAGCTGGCAGCCAGTCACCAGTGGTGTCCCTCAGGGGTCTGTGCTGGGGCCAGTTCTGTTCAATATTTTTATTGATGACATGGATGAGGATATTGAGGCTTTCATTAGTAAATTTGCAGATGACACTAAGCTGGGAGGGTGTGTCGCTCTGTTGGAAGGTAGGAGGGCTCTGCAGAGAGACCTGGAACAGTTGGGTCGATGGTCAGAATCCAATAAGATGAAGTTTAATAATTCCAAGTGCCGAGTCCTGCATTTTGGCCACAATAACCCCCTGCAATGTTATAGGCTGGGGATGGTGTGGCTGGACAGCGCCCAGGCAGAAAGGGACCTGGGGGTTCTTGTCAACAACTGACTGAACATGAGCCAGCAGTGTGCCCTGGTGGCCAAGAAGGCCAATGGCATCCTGGCCTGTATCAGGAATGGTATGTCCAGCAGGAGCAGGGAGGTCATTCTTCCCCTGTACTCGGCATTGGTGACGCCACACCTTGAGTATTGTGTCCAGCTCTGGGCCCCTCAGTTTAGGAAGGACATTGAGATGCTTGAGGTGTCCAGAGGAGGGCAACGAGGCTGGTGAGGGGCTTGGAAGACAAGCCATATGAGGAGAGACTGAGGGAACTAGAGTTGTTTAGCCTGGAGAAGAGGAGACTCAGAGGTGACCTTATCACTCTCTACAACTTCCTGAAGGGGGGTTGTGGTCAGCTGGGGGTTGGTCTCTTTCTCTGGGCAATAACGGACAGAACAAGAGGGCACAGCCTCAAGCTGCATCAAGGGAAATATAGGTTGGATATTAGAAAAAAGTTTTTTACAGAAAGAGTGATAAAGCACTGGAATTGTCTACCTGGGGAGGTGGTAGAATCACCATCCTTGGATGTGTTAAAAAAAGACTGGATGCAGCACTTGGTGCCATGGTCTAGTTGAGGTGTTAGGGCATGGATTGGACTCGATGTTCTTGAAGGTCTCTTCCAACCTGGAAAAAATTCTGTGATTCTGTGAAATTCTGAATGGTTGTTTTTGCATCACTTCTTTTGTTCCGATTTCATCTCTCTTTGTCACTTTTCCTTCAGGGTTTGTTGTTTTTGTTTTTGTTTTTTTTTTTTTTTTGGTTTTTTTTGTGGTTTGTTTTCTTTTTGTTGTTGTGGGCTTTTTTGTTTTGTTTTGTTTTGTTTTTGTTCTTTTCCTTTTTTGTTCAGTTTGGTTTGGTTTGGTTTTGGTGGGTTTTTTTTATGTAGACACCCAAACTTTCATGCTTTTATTCTTCCCTTCCTCTTTTCTTTTCCCACTGAGGAATGGGAAGAAAGTGACTGAGCATCTGTGTGGTGCTTAGTTGCCCACTGGGATTTACCAGCAACAGAAGGCAGTGGTAAAGGTAAGGAAAAAAAATCATACAGATTTCTGATATTCTTTATGTTAAGGTATATGGATTTTTCATTTATAGCATATTAATTAAAATGTGAATGAGAAAAATTAAAAGGGGAGTGAATTACACTGGTTGTCAGCAGATACTTCAAGATTACAATTTCAGGGAAGAAAAGTCTTAGCATAGCTTTGTACTCGGAGTTATACAGACCTATATTAATCTTGAAACTGTAACTGTTCCATTGTGTAAAGGATTGAATTATGAAACACCTTTACAACCCTTACTATTTAGTGGCTCTTTTGAATACTTAATAGCACCACAAAGCATTTGCTTTTGAAATTACTGATCTCCATGGCTATCCCTAAGGTTGTAAGAAAAGCAGATCATATTCCTATTCAAATGCCTGGTGTCCCTTTTTTATGTGTAAACTAAACTCAGGAGGTTTCAGGGAGAGGAACAGGTGCTCATGCAGCTTATCCCTAATATATGAACACACATTTCTTTCTGAACTGCATTAAAGAGATTGTCATCATGGTTTAATTTCCTCATATTAGGCTCCTGTCCTCTGACAGGAAGTTTGACAGATGACAGAAACTGAAAATAGTCTTCTGTGGTAGACTAAACAACACGAATCACCTTCAGTGGCAGCCTGCAAGACAAGATTTTCGACTATTTTTCTATAAGCAGTGTTACCTTACTGCACCTCTAGATAAAATCTATTGGCTTATTTGCAGTGGACATCTACTTTAAAACCAAATCACACAGGAACCAATGCCTTCCAATAAACTCTGTCCCCACAAAGAGCTCTTGCTAGGTACCTATCTGCTACTTCCTCAAATACTACCTTTTCGTCACAGCCCTATTTCCAGACATTGGTTTCCCTTTGGCTACAAAACTCCACTGATTCCTCAAGTCTTGATTGAGTCTCTTTAAGTGACTTCTTTGAAGTGCCCTTATCTGAACTAAATATGAATTTGTCAGCATTGCTGAGAGCCAGGCATATATAATGTGTATTTTTCTTTTTCCTTTTATTTATTTTTCTTTTCATTTAAGATTTTTAAACTGTCTGCACAACTCTTTGTAACCTGGGGCAGACCTAACCAGGATTTCATCTTGCACTTCTGCCTCTGCCAGATGTAGTAAACAGTGAAAATCTTCATGACTTTCTCTGTCTTCAGAAGCAAGAGAGTAGTTAAGCAGAGCAAGACATATTCACAGGAAATGGAACCTTACAGGCTGGAAAGAACCACTGGAGATTCTCTGTTGCATTTTAAATGTCTCGATACCTGTGTGGAGTCCCCACAATCCTTCTGGGTAATGTCTTCCAGTGTTTTCCCATAATCATGGTAAAAAAAAACCTCCATGCCCATTGGAGAATTTCCCATTCTCCAGTTTGTGTCCATTGACTCCATATCAGTCATCATGTACCTCAAAGAAAACTGGGTCCATCTTCTCTGTGCCCTCCCACAAGGCATGTGAGGTCTTCCCTAAGCCTTCTTCTCTTAAACCTGGAAAGACCCCACAGCCTCTCCTTGCACACCTTATGTTCTATTCCCCTCATCTCACCAGCTTGATGAGCTTTGCTGGGCCCACTCAGTGTACCAGCATCATTTGTGTGCTGGGGAGCCCAAAACTACTTACAGGGCTTGGGATGTAGTCTTCAGCTACAGAGATGGATTGCTTTCCTGGACCTGCTGAGTACACTTCTGCTAATGCATCCAGGTTGTCAATTTTTGTCTGTGCTTCAAGGCTGCACATGATTCACGTCCATTTTTATTCATCGGAACATTCAGACATTTTTCTGTCAAGCGGCTTTCTCTCCAGCCAGGACCCAGCCTATAGCATTGCATTCGCTCCCAGATGCAGGATTTTACACGTTGCTGAACTTCGTGATGTTGCTGTCAGCCTGTTTCTCACACCTGTCCAGGTTCCTCCAAATAACAGTCCTGCCCTGAAGCATATCATCTGTTCCTCCCAATTTTGTATCATCTGCCAATATGTTGAAAGTGTCCTCTCTCTCATCCTCCAAGTTTTTAAGAGTCATTGGACAATATTTTCCCCAGTAGTATTAAAAGTTGGCTTTTTGACTGCCAATCACTGCTCTTTAAGATCAACAACAGTCCAGCCTATTTTTCTCCCACTTAATTGTGCACTTACCCAGTTCACAGCTCATGAATTTGACTGTAAGAGAACAGTGTGAGACTGCCAGAGATGCCTTGCTAAAATCAAACTTTGTCACATCCACCATGCTTCTTCCACACATACAACCAGTTCTCTCACTGTAGGAGATGGGTTGTTCAGGCACAACTCATCCATAAAGGGGCAAGTGGTAAATCTGAGACTGCTCTCTTGAAGGCTAAATTGTGAGGAGGAATTTTTTCCTGCAGAAAGAGCAGAGCTACAAGAGGTACAAATGTTGGTCCCCAACATTTTCTGTGTGAGTATAGAAGGATCATTTGTCAAGTCTCAGTCTATGATACACATGAGAGAGGACATGATAGAGACTATATTAATTAAAGTCTTCTGTCCTCACTCAAAGATTTTTAGTAGTGATTAACCATCCCAATGAAAGATTAGTGCTCCTACTCTAAACATGATGCAGTTTCCCTCTCCCCCCACTTCCAGTTACTCATCTTGTGAGACTCATCTCACCGAGCTTCACCTTGTTACCTAGATTACCTCTTTAGTTACTGAAAAGAAGTGGGCTTTTCTAGGATATGAGTCAACTGATCTATTATGAAGAGCTACCTAGTAATAAAAAGAAATCATATTCTAAAAATAATAGTTCTTTTTACTGTGTATAAAAGCAATCTTAGTTGTAGATTTAGTCAGATAAATCTCACACAGAAACATTTCTTTCAAATTTCCCCAGGATATTTCTGTTACAATCCAGTTGTTATTAAGTGGATAGGAGGAAAGTATAAATCTGGATTTACCTCACATCTAAAATATTGCTATTTAGAGGTCCTTGAAGATTTTTGCGTAGCTTATGGTACATTATACCTCACACTAATAAATATATGATTGAGTTTCCTTCTGGTGCTATTAGTTGTGTTCTATTTGCGATGTCTGAACAATCTCTTTCCTTTTGCTCCTGCTAGAATGAGTTGCTTAGGCATTTTGGAAACGTCAATTTTTTAAGGCATTCGATTTGCCTGAGTCAAAAATAATGGAGTTTTGCTATTGCCTTCAATACATGCAGGATCATGTCTTCAGTCTTTTCACTCTAATGTGATTCTAATTATGTTACACTTTTGTCCTTCTTCTGTGCTTTCCCTTGCAACATTAAACTTAATTTGTTAATTACCCAGCATTTGCAAATTATGAGGCAAATCTGGAACTCATTTCCTTTGCTGCTTGCTCTGTGTCCTCCCTCTTAAACAAATGGAGTGATAAGCATATGACTATTTTTTGCTAAGCTTTATGTCCTTTATTAAAGTCTAGTACACAATGGTCCCCCTTATAATCTTGTCAGTTTACCTTATACAAATTACTTTAAGTTTACCCTGATTCAAAAAAAACATGTAGGATTTCAACTGTCTGCAGTTGTGTTAAGAATAATAATGAATTTAATGAGACTGTTCATGATGAAAGTTTATCTGTAATTACTATCTGGTAGTCAGGGGCTGATTTCAAAAAAATTTATTACAAGGATAAAGGCATTTCTGAAATTCTGTAAATGCTGGAAAAGCCATTTACCTAATACAAAAATGGCATGCCCAAAATAGGTAAGTTTTTAATAATTAAAGTGATTTAAATGCAGAATCCTATCCTTTCTATGTATTTCTTGAAACACTGCAGACCACCATATTTATGCTGGAGTAATCACTTATGTCAATCTGAGATTAGCTAAAAAAATATATCCTGAAAGATTATTCAAAGATTTATATTGAAAATGCCATGCAAGCTAACTGCTTTTTGTAAGAAATCAAAATCTCTTCAAAGGTTTTCTCCATTTCAACTCTATTCATAGAGTTCTTGATGCCATCAGGAAGAATGTCAATTGTAATGCAGATATCTGTCTAACAGGAGGTGTACTGAGATCATAAGATCAATTTTCATAAGCAATTGAATAGCCATCAGTCAGCAGTGATGTTTTGTTTGGACATTTTAAATGAATTGAATCACATACAAATTAATGATCTGTCAGAAGTTGAAAAGTTGTAGTCCTCTTACCAGTCTTTGTACACTTTAGTACTCCTAAATGTTCGACTTCATTTTTCTTCTGTTTTTTTTCCCTCATTATTTTTTTTCATAGTATGCTTTTATNTTCCATGTTTATATTTTATCAGGTACATTTAGGTCCTAAAATTTGACTGTTTCTCTTGGGCATTGAAATAATAACACTAATAGTAAATAACAACTTCATCTCCAGGCAAAATTAGACCTGTAAAATGAAGGTATTCATGTTTGGTTCCCCATAATCATCAGAATGGTTCTTTAACTGTACATAGCTTTTGTATGCACCACCCTGAACATTCAGGTCCCAGATGACATTTGGAAAATTTCCAATTTTGGAGCCTTGTCTCTGCAGCAGGAGTTTTCTGGTTCTCCAAGAATCCTTACTTCAAGTGCAGAGCTGAAGAGCATTTAAGCCAAGGATTTGGGGTGCCTTCCATCAAGAATACAGAGCAGTGACAATCTGGCAGCCCTGCAGCTGCGAGTCTGGGACTCGAGGAATCTGACTGCGGGGCCTTCCACATGCCAGCATCTGCCTGCAGATCTGCAGCTCAAACCTCTGCCCATCACCTGCTATCTCCTGGCTGCAGAGCATGTTCGTAGTGTGCATTCACTGAGCCCTTATGCTCCATTAACTAAAATGATGTTTAGTAGTAGTTTTAGAAAGATGACTTCTGACTATATTCTGGTATGCTCCATAATTTATTTCACAAATTTTAGTAGTCTTAAACTTTTTATAATATCAAACATGAAAAATTCCAGATTTGCAATATTTTGATGTCCCTCTTCTGTCCTTTCACAGCAACATCTACCATCATTACTAGAAGGAAAAGTTGCATTATCATTCCCTTTTGTAATTTCCTGTCACTGGCTACACGCCTTAGTGCAAGGGTCATAGTTTTAAAGATGGATGTATGATTTGGGTTTTGTACAGCTATAGTTGTTCATGTAATAAAAATACTTGCAGTCAGGTGTGTACACAAGGGTCTATAGGCTGAAAATTCAAACTTGAGCCAAACCTGCAAATTAGTCATCCTAGAGGCTCATCCAAAATGCATTCTTTCCTTCCATCCGGTTTTATTCCACACTTTTCGCGCTTGCAAAGTAAACCATTTGTAATGAGCTCTTGGTTAGTGTCTTTTCCCCCTTTTTTTGCTCCTAAGTCCATCTAGAGCTTCTAGGAGCACTACTGTAAATGTACTACCATCCTTTCAATTAAGCTGTGATGTGATAAATGTAAGAATATATACTAATTTTCAGCTGCCTTTTTTTTCAAGTTTAATTCATATTCTAAATATGCTTCAACCAACTCTTGGGTTTGCCACTAAAATCAGGATTAAGTATTCATTTGGCATGCTTATCATACACTGACTACTGCCATACCAGGGGAACAAGATGGAATAAAAAATGTCATACTGAATTTTTCCATGGACTTTTTCTTTAAAGAAATAAACTAGAAAATCAGTAAGGAAATAATAATAATAACAACAGAAATTTTTACAGCATGGATTGGAAAATGTATTTGTCCTTGCTGCTGGAATTACCTATCCTCACATTTAAATCTAGTGTTTTCAAAAGTGTATGATCTTTTCTGACATGAAATTTTTGAGACCTGCAGCAGTTTAGTTGCTCCCATTACCACTCAAAGCAATGACTAAAAGTCTCAGTGTTATACAGCAGCTTCATCTTAATTGTTGTTCATCATATTTCATTCCTTTTCTAAAAAAATCCTCTAATTCACAACAATCTTACCAGAATACAAATAAACCTAAAAACCAATCAACCAAAGGAAAAAACCTTACCAAAACCCAAACCCACCACCCCAAAACATCCCCAAGAGTCCCAGCTATTAGAAGAGGTCATGGAAAATTCCTTCTTTCTGGAAATCTTCTGATAGTTAAAACTATCTTCTTTTCATACCTCTGAGCTACAGTATGCAAAAGTCAGTCTTACTATGATATAATAAGAAGTGTAGGATAATTCTAATGCTGTTTTACAACTGATGAAATTTGCTTCAGCTCTGTATACCACCTGATTGCCATGGAAACTATTGCTGGCCAACAGAGTAATTCTGATCAAAAGGAATTATTATTAATCTTCCTAGTCAAGGGTTGAAGGAGGTCTAGAAAGCTTATGTTAAATTTTCTGGTTCAGGCTGAAAGGTTCAGTAAGGGTAAATATCAATTCTGGTCTGTTAGAGAGCAAGAGTATGCAGTTATGAGACACCCACTGTCCAAAATTCAGGTACTAGCAGATTGCAATATGAGCATCCATGAATTGGACATAAATAAAGGTAGTTTTCTGGATGGTAAGGAGCTACAAGAAAAACTGACATGAGAAAATTGACTGTCTGTTTCAAGGATAGTCAAATGATAGTTTCAAAGCTAATGCTGGAAGGAAAAAGTAGTAAGAATGTTGTACACAGATTAGTGTTTAGACAGGTAAATAGCTATTCTTGCCTAAATATACTCAAGTTTGAAAAAATGCTTGTTTTTCATACAGAAACAATATCCATGGTATGTAATAAACATTGAAATCTACATATTTTGCAGAGACTAGAGAGGAGGTGATAGAATCTAAATTCAAACTTCTGCTATTGAAACAAATAGCATTTTTTTTTATAGCAAGAATGTGAAAGCAGAAGAGAGGCCACCATTCTCCAAGTGTTCCCTATCTCTTGAGATGTGTAAATTGATTGGCATTTGGTGTTTCTAGACTTGAGAAATTTTCCACTTCCCAAAGTCATGTTTATAGTAGACAACACTCACATAACCATAGAATGTTTTGGTCTTAAGGGGCCAATAAATGTGACCTAGTCCAATGTGACCTAGCTGGGACATCTTTAAAGTAGACCTTAAACTTGAATGTTTCCAGAAACGGGACATCCACCACCTATTGGGCAACCAGTGTTAGTATTCAACACTCTCATTGTAAAACAACTTTCTTATATCTAATATAAGTTGACCAATGCCATGAAAAATATGATACTTGTATATCAAAACAATTAGAATTCCAATTTTCTTGTGGTTCATATTCAAAAAGACTAGAAAGAGATATTTTAAAAAGCTGAAAATATCACAAACTTAGAGTGAGGAATGAATGAATGAGGGATCTATACTGAAAATAACTGTTATTGCAATAATTCTGTTCTCCTTTGGTAGAATAATAGGTATTTTTTTTTATTTTTTAATCAGTAATTAAGTGTTATTTTAGTTTTTTCTCGTTTAGTGGAAGAATGAAAATTAGACAGTTCCCAGTGAGCTCACAATTAAATACATAGATAATTAGCAATTCTTTCTTTCAGTCAAGATGTTTTTCCAGGCTATTTCTGTGTGCAGGGGATTTAGCTACCTTCAGACCTCCATCCTAAAATTGTGTTATTAATGTAAATTTCAAAGTGGCCTTTTATTTCCTTTCATTTTAAAGGCAGCATGGACAGTATTGTCAATCTGCTTTTTGAAGACTAATCTTGATGAATGAATCTTGCACTTGAGGCTCTTCCCAAATGACTGAGTGACTTGGTGATTCACCACTTGCTCTCTTTGTCTAGTACTGCTCCAGCAACTTTTAAAAAACACAGACCACACTACTAGAACAGATTGGTAGGTTAATAACAGGCTAGGGAAGAAAGCTGTTGGGAATGACATGGAATGGATTGTTTTTAGTATAGCAACATACTAAGGCCATGGTGACAGAAGAGTTGTTTTTAGGTTTGCTTTCTGGTTTTATTTTGTGTTTGTGTGACTGGATTAATACTGACTGTCTAAACATAGTTATTTTCCTAGCTTTTGTATAAATAAAAAATGAAGGAAAAATTTTGTTACTCTAGTGGTTTGGAACATGAAAGTAGGTACTGGTATGTTGGAAGCCAAAAACATGGAAGGACTCTGTACCTCATCATTGTACTTTATAATATCAGACTTTCAGTTTCCCAATGGGAAATAAAACAGGACTTCCTTCTTACTATCTTCACCCTTGGTGGCCAATTAAAAGCTTTTTTGGTTCCAGCTGAAGACTTGGCAGGTCTAATGTTTTGGCCACAATGTGATGAGGAGCATAATGAAAGTTAAAGTTAAATTACAGTTCAACACCTGTGGCTGGCTTGGCTCTGTACTCTCATTTGACACCAAGCCAAGGCAAAGTCAGAGTGAGAATCTTCTAATGTTGTTTCTTGGCAGTCAAAGTCACCTTAAATAGCAGTTAATACATTTATCTTTTCTCGTTTATATAGTTAGCTCCATCCAATGCTTTGACTTCCATCTTGCTCAAAGGGACAAACCAGAACCTTGGCATGATTCCACTACTGCAGGTTTGGCTGAAGAAGTTATTCAAATTTAAGATACATTTACTTTCTGAATGGAAAAGATGAAGCTCAACAGTTATTGAACTTTATCATGAGGCACACTTGTTTTCTCAAAATCTGATTTGAACTTCTCTTTGAATGGGTATTTTATTTTATCCTCACCAGTAACTGAGCCCCACAGAGCCTCTTGCTCACTTTCCCCCGAGTGGGGTGGAGGGGATATTTGGAAGAGTAAAAGTAAGAAAAGATGAAGACACTTTAATAAATAAAGAAAAAGTCACATGCACAAACAAAGCAAAACAAGGAATTCATCACCACTTCCCATGGGCAGGCAGGTATTCAGCCCTCTCCAGGAAAGCAGGGCTTCATCATCCAGAACAGTTCCTTGGAAAGAGAGAAGATACCAGTACACCCCTGCTTCCTTCTTCTTTCCCCTTCTTTTAGCGTTATAGCTGAGCATGATGCCATATAATCTAGAAAGTCCCCTTGGCCCATTGGAGTCAGCTGTCCAGGCTGTA